>JAODAL010004878.1:0-150517 GCA_025379985.1 Phyllomedusa bahiana
ACTTTTGTTTACTTTAGCTCTGGAGCTCTCTGGACATTAGATAAACATCTCCTGCTCTCATGTCAGAGTAATTAGCAGACCTTGAATATGGAGCTGTTATGCTAATCACTGTCATAGAACCAGGCACAGCCCGACCAGCTGCTTTTGGCTCTGTGAAACAGCTCGGTGAGACAACCTTTATAAAGCAGTAGGAAGTTTTGAATTAAGACTAGATTCTTGATCCACTGTATCCAAAAAAATCCTACTACACCTAATCCATTTACTACTCCACTTCTTGTAACCATATCCATAAAATCTTGCATAGCAATGCTTGATAGTACTTGAATTTTGGATTTGATGCATTCAGCATATTATTTTTGTTATTATTAAAGTTAATATTTTTGGTTGTAACTCTAAGGCCATGTTCACATTACAGTACAGTACACGCCGCAGTACATTGTGTGATTTGGGAGCTCGCGCTAATACGCGAATACTCCCGCGGCGCAGGGGAGCCGGCACCCCGCCGGCCCCATTGACATTCATTACTTGTGATGCGAATTCGCCGCGAATAATTGACATGTCATTTATCTCCCCGCACGTACAATATGATTGTATTGTACAAGCAGGGAGGGGAGACATAATCCATAGTTCTCTATGAGAACTATGGACTACCGTAATTTCGGCGCGCATCTCACCCGTATTAGAGCACAAATACGCAGCAAAATGTGTGCCAAAATGACGCCATGTGAACATACCCTTATTACCGCTGTGGAAAGTTGCTTTATTTTTTTCATCTAGATTCAGTGTATCAAAAAAAAATAAAAATTCTACTACTTCTAATCTAACTACTACTCCACTTTGTGTAACCGTATCCATAAAATCTTGCATAGCAATTCTTGATAATACTTGCATTCTGGATTTGATGGAAACAACATAAGATTATTGTTAATATTTGTTGTTATTATTGTCATGATTACGAGGACAAAAATGATTGATTTTTTATTGTTTAGTTTTGCTTTCCATCCCTACATTTAGCCATGTAACCCCATGTAAATACTAGCCAATTTTTGCAGCACTAGAACATGTAGCTTGTTTAGCCTGCACCACATTACATAATTATCTTACACGCTCCACAGAAGATATTCAATTTAATTGGATTCTGCTTGTGAAAAGGCCAAGTGAGTGTGATGCTTCTATTTCTTACATAACTGATTTCAGCCAATATCTTCTTTCAAAACAAGGGCTGCTCACCAGCTTTGATGTATGGGTCTGCTATTTATGTATTGATTACTATGGAAGTTTATTATAAGGTGATAGCCAAAGTCAGCCTAAACAGTCTGTAAACATTACCTGTATCACGCATGCAAGAAATACTGACTCCATTAAGTTAAAAATGGCCTTTATTGATTTTCTCTTGTTTAGAGATATATTATTAATTTGTATCTTTGCTTTGTAAATTATCTTGTCTGTGCATGAGGTTAGTCAGTGCTTGCCTTAATACATTTACTTAGCACCTATGATGCATGGTTTAAAAGAGCAGAAGAAAATCAATTTTAATAAGTTTTTATGTACGTCTATACAGTAAATACGTGTGTGACTCATCATCATGAACTGGATTACCTATAGACATAGTGGCAGGGCCAGGACAATTTTGGTAACCTAAGCAAATCAGGCAAATTGCAGTCCCCCTCCCTCTCCTGCCCATAATATTAAAATCTCTGTCCCTGGCCCAACGCATGGTGCCTGCAGCTAAATAATAATATTTTTTTCTTTTTTTTGTTCCCAATATGTTTTTATTTTTCCATCTATTGACCAGTGTGAGGGCTCCTTGCTTTTTGTGGAATGAAGTGTTGTTTCCATAGATAGCATTTTAGCATACCTACAACTTTTTGATCACTTATTATTACAAAACTTTTGGAGGCAAAGCAAAAAAAAAAAAATTTGGACACTGGGTATTTTTTTCATAGCATTTACCATGCAAAATAAGTAAGGTTATATATTAATACACCAGACTTCTACAGTGATGTCAATTATGTGTAATCTTTTTATTGGTTTTTATTTTTTGGTTTGTAAATTGGGAAATAACTTATTTTAAAATAACTTTTTCAAATAATTTTTGCTTGTAATTTTAGTCACTCTAGAGTACTTGATTATTAGGGGGAGCAATCACTTCTACACTATTCTGCAATATTAATGTACTAGTCTGGAACAGTGTGCAGTTATGGCTCTTCTATTACACCTTGCCTATGGGCTCAGGCAAGGTATAATAAAGGCAGTAAGATGGCAGCCCTTCATTAGGCTCTGGGCTGCCATAACTACTGGTTGTCACCCTGTGATTTTGTAGCGGCTGAGCCATTTGGAAGATGTAAGGGAGCACCCCCCACCTGCATAACTTTCTAGGTTCTGCAGGTGCATTGGCCGTTGCATCTAAGTAGTTACCGAGCCGCATAACGAACAGTCGGCATCCACCATGTAAGGAGTGAGCTCAGCTACTGAACCTGCTCCATTCATCCTTGAGTCCCTTTCCAAGAAGGCAGAAGTAGACACCCTAGGCGGTTGTCCTGGCCCTGCCACCATGATATACTGTATGTTGGGGTACAGTTTTTTACAGTATCTCAAAAGTTACCAGGCACAGTTAAGAATGGTAGGCTAATGGCCCCTGCAGTTAAGTTCTTACATGTATTAGCCAGACTGCATTCAGGGAATAAAGGTTATCCCATGGATGCAGATTGGCTGATACATGTGAGAATTGGCTTATCTGAAAAGTGGCCACTTACTGGTGAGTAAACAGTGCCGACCACTACCAGCAGTGCCACTTAACAATCTTATCAAAATATATAAATTTTCTGTGCCACAGGCTGTGGGGTAAGAGGCGGCAGCTAGTGTAAGTGAGTTCTGTCCTGTGCAGACTGCACACACTTGTAGAGATGATGTGCTGCAGGACATTAATGGTACAAATGTAGTGGCCCAGAATAATAATAATATAATAATAATAATAATCTTTATTTATATAGCACCAACATATTCCACAACACTTTACAATATAGAGGATATAAGCACAGACAAACCAGACATTACATTATAAAAAAGCTACTTACAAATGAGACACGCGGTGTGAGGGCCCTGCTCGCAAGAGCTTACAATCTTTTATGGTGTATGGGTGAAACAAAGGGTGAGAAGTTCTTGGTTTACATGCTCCAACCATGTTACATAAATATGGGGTAGTATACATAAAAAGTGGATGAACCTGCCATCCCAACCATACATCTATATACAGATAAGTGCCTGTGGTGCCAAAGTGCAGGAAGTGACGAATCTGTGACAGAATTTGGGGGGTTGACAATTAGGGATCTTGGTAGGCTTGTCTAAGAAGATGAATTTTCAGAGCGCACTTAAAACTGTGAGGGTTGTGAGTGTGCCTGATCACATGGGGTAGTATGTTCCAGACAACAGGTGCAATACGTGCAAAATCTTGGAGACGGGCATGGGAGGTTCGGATGAGTGAGGTGTGTAATCTTAGATCAGTAGCAGAGCGGAGAGCCCGGGTAGGGTGGTAGACAGAGATAAGGGAGGAGATGTATGGGGGTGCAGCGCTGTGGAGAGCTTTATGGGTGACAGTGATTAGTTTGTGTTGTATTCTGAACTTAATAGGCAGCCAGTGCAGTGACTGACACAGGGTAGAGGCATCAGTATAGCGGCTGGAAAGAAAGACAAGCCTGGCTGCTGCATTCAGGACAGATTGGAGAGGAGAGAGTTTACAGAGAGGAAGACTGATAAGCAAGGAGTTACAGTAGTCAAGACGAGAATGAATAAGAGCAACAATGAGAGTTCGAGCTGTTTCCACAGTGAGAAAAGGACGGATTCTGGAGATGTTCTTGAGGTGCAGGTGAAAGGAGCGGGCAAGGGATTGGATATATGGTGTGAAGGACAGATCCGAGTCTAGTATAACCCCAAGACAGTGGGCCTGCTGCCTAGGAGTTATGGTGGTGCCACACACACACACACAGAGAGATAGCAGGGTGGGGGTGGTTAGTAGACGGTGGGATGACTAAAAGCCCAGAACAAGGGTACTTTGGACTGTGGACATTCACCCTATTGCTCCTATGCTAAGCCATCAAGACTTTACTATTTTGATGCCATGGTTTATACTGTTATGTACTTCTTAACTGTTTTATATTGTTAAACTCAGCTTAAACTATTACAGTATGTTCTGCTTATTTGCATCTTGCACTTCAGTGTAGGAATGGTTAAAGGGGTTGTCTCGCTACAAAGAATAGCTTTCAAAATGTAGGGAACACTGAATGAAGACGTTTTCCAAATATATTGCTTTGTTCATCTTTTTTTTGTTAAGGAGCTACAAGTGATTTTATCACCTCCCTGGCTCTTTCTGTTCCCTCAGTGACCGACCTGTTTACTCTTTTTCCCCTGCTGTTTGTTCTATGTGATAACAGGGAGTGACGTCATCACACAGGTCGCAGCAGCTCTGTGCTGGCCGGCAGTAAAAAGCTTGTTTTTATCTGATCTTTCAGACAAAAGCTTGTAATTACTGCTGCTTACTTCAGATAAATCTCCTACTAGCAGTTTCAGAGAGCTTCTAAGCTATTGTAAACTTAGCAGACTGAAAACACAGAGTTGAATACACGGAGTGAATGCACTGAGCTTGTATGCTAATTACAAACAGTCTGACTAGGAAGTGACAGGATGCATCTATGAAACTCTGACAGGAGACCACCCCTTTAAGACATAGCCAGCTAATACTGGGAGACTTTGAGACTTGCTAGAAGATGCACAGTTGATTTTGGAGGGAAATAGACAATGACCTTTGCACTGTCTGGAAAAGATGCTGAGTCATTTTCATAAGTCAGAATAGAAGCTCTATAAAAATGTATGAGAGACTGAAATTGTAACAATGTTTTTGTAAGGGTTGTGCCTTTCCACTCCACCCCTCCCATTCGAAGAGTTTAGAAACTGTATAAAAGGCTAATACTCAGAGACCTCAGGTGTTCTGCAGATAGAGAAAAGTGGTTAGCAGAAGAGACTCTGCCAGACTGCCTGTGTGACCAGAAGAATATTCTGATGATACCAAGCCACAGATCCTGGGTCACCAGGAAGCCAGCCAGACCACTGAGTCACAGATCTGGGACACCAGTGCCTCAGCCAGCATACCAGCCTTCTGAGAGAGAGAGAGAGAGAGAGAGAGAGAGAGGGACAGCTAGCTTAGGCCCTTCCTTAGCACAATGCCTTTGTATGTAATGGAGAAGACTGAAGAAGCCACTCAGTGCCTTGCCTGTATTGTGCTGCACTTGAGTTTCTCCATTAAAGAAGTTTACTGCAGACCCCTAACTCTCTGGACATATTTCCCTTTGAGGTGCACCACACTTTGTCGACCCTTCCAGAGAGCAATATCACATGGTGACACCTCGAAGGTGTCCATGGAATACAGCATAGATTTTGGACCACCTCAAACCTGGGCACTGCACATGATGAGAGTCTCTGATTAGGAGACTGTCACCCAGAGCCCACTTCCACTCTACAGAATTTGTATCTCCCAACACAAGACTTAAGAAGCTGTAGATAAGCTGATATCTGGTTGTGTGGTAGGGGCAGTGCGGCAGGTGATGGGGCCTCAGTAAGCCATTTAACAGAACTTCAAGAAGAGTGAGAAGACGGCGCAACAGAGATGGAAGTGGGACATGTGTGGGCGCATTAACAGCAGTACCAGAGGTCAGCTGGCTGCTGATTACTGCCATGAGTCCTAACATCTGTACAAAGTTATAGCTGACGGTATGCACTACTGCAGCAGACAGCTGTCCGCAAAACTACTGCGCCCAGGGTCAGACTGGGCCGACGGGGGATCAGTAAATCCCCCGGTGGGCCACCTCGAGCTGCTATGAGCCCCGGAGGCAGTGCCGCCGCTCCCAGGCGCCCGGTCGCGCATCCGGTCACTGCGTCCCGAGCGCCCAGAGACGACTAATGTCCCCGACTCCCGGGGCTGCGCGGTGTCAGCGGAGCACAGCACCACTAGCGCTCGGCTCCGCCGACCGCTCTGGCAGGCTTAAGGCACTAGGCCTTAAGCCTGGCGGGCGCCGGCCTCTACTGCTGAAGTAGGCACACGGTGACGTCACTTCACCGCGCCGCCTATGCAGGGCGGCAGTACGGAGCCGGCGGCAGCTCGGAGCGGCCGGGAGCGGGAGCTGGAGCCAGGTAAGTGGCTGTTTGTTGTTTTTGTTTTTGTTTTTTTTAACTACCCACAGGGGCCCTGGCTAACAAATGGGGGCCCTGGCTACAAGGGGGGCCCTGGCTACAAAGGGGGGCCCTGGCTACAAAGGGGGCCCTGCCTTCTCGGGAGGACCTGGCTACAAAGGGGGGCCCTGGCTACAAGGGGGCCCTGGCTACTAGGGGGGGGCCTGGCTACAACGGGGGACCTGGCTACAAGGGGGGCCCTGACTACTAGGGGGGCCCTGGCTACTAGGGGACCCTGACTACTAGCCCTGGCTTTCTACAGGGGGCCCTGACTACTAGGGGGGCCCTGACTACTAGGGGTGCCCTGACTACTAGGGGGGCCTGGCTACAAGGGGGGCCCTGGCTACTAGGGGACCCCGGCTACAAAGGGGGCCCTGACTACAAAGGGGGCCCTGACTACCTACAAGCGGGGCCCTGGCTACTCGGGGACCCCGGCTACAAAGGTGGCCCTGACTACCACGGGGGCCCTGACTACCTACAGGGGGGCCCTGGCTACCTACATGGGGGGCCCTGGCTACCTACATGAGGGCCCTGGCTACCTATAGGGAGGCCCTGACTACAAAGGGGGCCCTGACTACAAGGGGGGACCTAGCTACCTACAGGGGGCCCTGGCTACCTACACGGGGGCCCTGGCTACCTACATGGGGGCCCTGGCTACCTATAGGGGGGCCCTCTCTACAAAGGGGGCCCTGACTACAAGGGAGGCCTGGCTACCTACAGGGGGGCCCTGGCTACCTACCGGGGGCCCTGACTACACAGGGGGCCCTGACTACAAGGGGGGCCCTGACTACCTACAGGGGGCTCTGACTACAAAGGGGGCCCTGACTACAAGGGGGGCCCTGACTACAAGGGGGGCCCTGGCTACCTACATGGGGGGGGCCCTGGCTACCTATAGGGGGGCCCTCTCTACAAAGGAGGCCCTGACTACAAGGGGGGCCCTGGCAATCTAAGGGGGCCCTGACTACCTACAGGGGGCCCTGACTACAAGGGGGGCCCGGGCTACCTACATGGGGGGCCCTGGCAATCTAAGGGGGCCCTGACTACCTACAGGGGGGCCCTGACTACAAAGGGCCCTGACTACAAAGGGGGCCCTGACTACAAGGGGGCCTCTGGCTACCTAATAGGGGGCCTTGACTACAAGGGGGGCCCTGGCTACCTACATGGGGGGCCCTGGCTACCTACATGGGGGGGCCCTGGCTACCTATAGGGGGGCCCTCTCTACAAAGGAAGCACTGACTACAAGGGGGTCCTGACTACCTACAGGGGGGCCCGGGCAATCTAACGGGGCCCTGACTACCTACAGGGGGCCCTGACTACAAGGGGGGCCCTGGCTACCTACAGGGGGGCCCTCTCTACAAAGGGGGCCCTGACTACCTACAGGGTGTCCCTGACTACCTACAGGGGGCTCTCGCTATCTAAAGGGGGCCCTGACTACTAAAGGGGGCCCTGGCTACCTAAATACTAAGGGGGCTCTGACTACCTACACAGTAGCTAAAGGGGGGGCCCTGACTTCCTGCACACTACGTAAAGGCTGCCCTAACTACCTGTATACTATCTAAAGGAGGCCCCCTAACTACCTGTATACTACCTAAAGGAGACCCCTAACTGTCTGTATACTACCTAAAGGAGACCCCTAACTGTATAGTACCTAAAGGAGACCCCTAACTGCCTGTATACTACCTAAAGGAGACCCCTAACTGCCTGTATACTACCTAAGGAGGCCCTAAGTGCCTGTATACTACCTAAAGGGGGTCCCTAACTGCTTGCAGCCTATATAAAGGGGACCCTAACTACCTACAGCTTACCTAACTGGGGGAAACCACCTACCTACAGCCTAACTAACTGGGACTTACCAACACCTACCTACAGCCTACCTAACTGGGGTCCGCCAACCTAACTGTAGCCTATCTACTTTCCTAACTGGGGCCTGCTTATCTACCTGGGGGCTATTTACCTACCCACCTGTGGCTAGGTACCCACCAGCCTGCCTGGGGCTGGCCTTCTAACTTATCCAGCGGGGGTCTACCTACCTAAATAGGGCCTATCTAGTTACCTGGGGCCTTGCACATGTGCCTACCAACTTATCCAGCAAGAGTCTCCTACCTAAATAGGGCCTATCTAGTTACCTGGGGCCTCTCCCCACCCTCCAACCCCTTAGGATACTAGGCTTGTACCCGCTCTCCCACCCCTGGGAAGTTTGTACAGAGGTGGGAATAGGTAAAGAGGTGCTGGAAAATTGAGGATTCTAAAGATATTTGTGTGTAATTTCTGCAGGGATGAGTTGTGGCCGGGACAAGTCATCATGGCGGTGTGGAACGAATGCAGAAGAAAAGGGAATAAGAACAGCTCATAAGAGAAGAGAACGACTCAGCAGACGTCTCCGGTGAGTCCCTGATTTCAGGGGTTATTTTTTATATTGTAATGTGATGGTGATCTGAGCTGGTGTCTGACCACTATGTGGTCTCTATATGGCGATGTTGTAGGTTATACCCGAACTGGTGTCTGACCACTATGTGGTCACTATATGGAGGTGTTGTAGGTTATACCTGAGCAGGTGTCAGAGCTCTATGTGGTCTCTATATGGCGGTGTTGTAGGTTATACCTGAGCTGGTGTCTGACCACTATGTGGTCTCTATATGGCGGTGTTGTAAGGTTTATACCTTGAGCTGGTGTACTTTTGGTCTCTATATGGCGGTGTTTGAGTTTATACCTGAGCTGGTGTCTGACCACTATATGGTCTCTATATGGCAGTGTTGTAGGTTATACCTGAGCTGGTGTCTGACCTCTATGTGGTCTCTATATGGTGGTGTTGTAGGTTATATCGGCGCGGGTATAGTGGCAGCGTACATGTGTCCCTGATTGTAAGAGTGAGGGAACACCTGACCCTGTGATAGGAGTTACACTTCTACTTTCTTGCTGGTGTTTATTTTAGAAGGTGGTGAGGTGCGTGATCAAGGGAGACGTGGAGGGGATATTGTATGTCAGCTGGTGGGGGATATGGATGGAGCTACTTAGCCCTGTGTCTATGATATATTAGACTGACATCACTACCGTAATTTATATATGTACACCATGCTATTGTCTAAACAAACGGGTTACCCCCTTTTTGTAAAACTGAATTATTGGCATAAAATCGGTTTTTGCGAGATGCTAAAATTTTGTACAAGGGGGCCCCCCAAGAACAACTTCCCCACCCAGACCCACCACCACCAGCCGAACCTTTTTGTCATGGCAAAATTTTGGATTCCAATCATATATTCATGTTGTTGACTGAATAAATTCTGACCCTTTTTAAAACCAAACGAATATCACATCAGGAAATGAGTCTGCAATCCAGAGACCAGGAACTTTTTTGCATTTCCTCCTGCATACTCAGTTAAAATTTCTCATAAGTCTTGGGGAAAAATTGAGACTTTTCTTCCAAATACTGAAGTAGTTTGGGTTTACCACCGGTGTGGTTTATTCTCTAGTGCCCATCTCCTCCGTTCCTGTAGATGGGGTGCGTTCCCCTGAGATGCACTCTGACTCCTAACGTTGGTTTTTTTATTTACAAGTAGCATTTTTAAATTTGAGCACTGTTGAACTTTTACTATTAATCTCCGAACTTATGTCTGTACATTTTAATCACTTTGAAACCCTCTCTTTGGGGGAAAAAAGAAAAGCGCTTTCGCCCACAGGAAAGCCCCTCACTGGCTCTTTTTTCCCTTTTTGGAACTCATTTCTGTAAAAACCCTTTAAAAAGATGGTAAATGTTCTGAAAAATACCAGCGACATCCCCGGTTCTAAAATTTTTTCTCAACCATCCCTTCGGCAACCAACAACCATGCCACGTCAATAGACTAAATCACCTTTTTCCCCAAATGATGGCATCTTTTTGAACAGCCCCCGGGGTTTCTTGACCATGACCTACATACTAAAAGCACACTTGCCGCCATGTTTGCTTTAATATAAATTAAGTGTTAGCGAGCGTTAGATTTTTTTTATCCAAACATTACCTAATATAAGGTGGCCGATTATAATATTTGTAGCTTAAATATTTTAACTCTTTATTCATTTGCACAAACATAAACGTACATGCTTTCACTTTAATGTGTTAAGATAATGGGGTTTATAGTCCAGAGCCGGTAATATTTTCATGTACAGTAGGGTGGGCCCCCCAAGATCAACTCCCCTGTGGGCCCCAGACCCCCCCAGTCCGACACTGACTGCGCCCTCTTTCTGTCTGGCAAACTTTCCTTTGGGTTTCCAATCTATAATTCCTTTTTTGTTGGATAGCTAAATAGTAATGGTTTTATGACACGCAATGAATGGGTAATGGTGGAAAGTTTTCAAAAGAATTTCACAGTCTTTAAGGGGGAGATGAATGCTGCACCCCCCCAAGACAAGGGAACTTATCTATTCAGGTCCCCCCCTGCCATACAAGGGGCCATTAAAAAGGGGTTTTCTCACTACAAAGATTACCTTGTAGGGAAAGGTAATTGAAGACTTTTTCCAAATACATTAGTAGTTGGATTTTACCTTGATCAGGAGATAAGTGAGATTTTATTTTCTCTGAGTGCCCACAGGTTTCTCGCTTCCTGATTAGATAGGGAGAGCAGGGAGTGATGTCGCCATGGACAGAGTTCACTCTGACTCTTTATCTCAAACAAGATTAGCTTTTTTTTTTACAAATAAGCACTTTTATTCATTCCTCAGAGCACTTGAAACTTTGTTTACTAAAGATTAAATCTCCTGCACTTATGTCTTTGTAATATTTAAGGAAGCTAATCACTGCTATAGAACCACTGACAGCCTGATGGGGCAGAATTAAGGAAAAGCTGCTTGTGACTCTGTGAAACAGCATAGTGAGAAAGCCCCCTTTAAACATCTGGGCTCCCATTAAAATCTAATCTACACCTTTTGGGATTATGCATTTACTTTAAAAAGTTTTTTCGCAGCTTTTAAAGAGCACATGTAAAACTGTAGCTCTGACCATATATAACCGCCACTCCACTGGTTCCTAAAAAAAAATTTCCTAGCCCCTCCATTCTTCAGCTATTAGTGCCATTATATTTGGCACCCAATTTACTAATGAGCGAATAGATTGTCAACTGAGTGGTCATCATTCTTTAACAGTCCCACTGGTTCCTCTACCACTAGAGAAGACAAACTATCAAAAAGTACTAAATCACACTCTCAGCTGTCCACCTTCTTTCTTTGAATTCAATCACATCACTGATTACTCTTGTGTTGCGGCAACGTATAGGATTTTCCCTTATCCCTTAAACATTCCTCAATATATGTAGGGTTGCTTATATCAATACTTGTATGCTTTAAATCATTTTATATACGTTTAATATCATTTGCACAAACATAAACTGTACAGCATTCACTTTTCTTCAATTTGTATAAGAGTAATCCTTTAGGTGAAATATATAAGTCCAACCTTAATGTCTTTGTCGGCTGTCAATAGCGTGAAGTGTGCTGCAGCTCCAAGCGTGCGATCTCAAGCAAACAAAGGGGTCGGACCCCAAAACGTAGCAGGTGCAAACGAGCAGGAGTGCAATGGATATCGCACGCTCGGAGCTGCAGCACAGTTCAGGCTATTGACAGCCGACAAAGACATTAAGGTTGGACTTATATATTTCACCTAAAGGATTACTCTTATACAAATTGAAGAAAAGTGAATGCTGTACAGTTTATGTTTGTGCAAATGATATTAAATGTATATAAAATGATTTAAAGCATACAAGTATTGATATATGGCAACCCTACATATACTGAGAAACTATCAAAAAGGCCAGTATAGAATGTCAGATTTTTTATTGAATAACAACTATTAAAATATGTCCACGACAATCATGGCACCCCCACAAAAAAGAAAAACCAAGCAAATTCATAGAGAATACATGATAATATCAAATATAATGCACAACATACCAGAGAATACACCAGTCCTGTATAAGGACTGGAGTCTGTGGATTTTGCAATAGTCCTAGTACTTCCAATTTACGTGTCTGACCACAAAAAGTCCTGAAAAAAATTAAGATTTTTTTTCTGTATTCACATGGGCAGTGTTAACAGACAGTATATCATTTTGATATCAAAATCATTTAAATGTCTAGATAGTCTTACCTCTCACTAAAAAAAAAAAACAATTACCAATATACAGAGGCAGACCACAAAATAAAAGCAGGATAAGACAATACAATATATAACATGTAAAGAGTTTAACACAATGCACCAAGAAAGGTGAGATGAGGTCACAAAGATATCAGAGAAATATTCAAACAGCCACAGACCGTGCCCAGAAAACAGGAACATAAATGGGCACGATGAGGCACATCCCAGCGTACAGTTCAGAGCAGGACATGAGGGCAGGTTGGGCCTTATGTCTATGGTATATGAATCAGAGAGAGCCAAGAGAACACTCAAGAATATAAGAATACACATCAGGTAAGAGGTCAAATGCAATATCTGTCTCCATTTCTTTGTTTGCAGCTCATTTATATTCTGTGTTTTGTAGAAAAAATGCTTTCCAGGAACTCATCAATGAGATAAAAGGTTCTATTCACAGATTCCATTATATTTGACAGACAAAAATGCAGTACAATTTTCCCATTGAAGCATTGGGGTCAAGGGGTTTGTTGGGTACAGTTGCTATTGGATTGATGTTTAAACAAAACCTAGGTTGCTTTCGAAGAGTTTACATGTCTGGTTTGAAAACATCAAAGAAAGTATGACTCATTGCTTCATAGTCATTAGCACTGAACATGTAAGGAGGGTAAAAACTAGGACCTGTACATGGATCCCATACAAACTGTGTAGTGCCCTCCTTAAAGTTATCTGAGAGACACATGGGATGGAGAAATGTTATATCCTGCAAACGAACCATGTGCCTTCTTTTGCAGGAGAACCTCAACAGACAGGTTCTTACAAAAGAGATATTTCTACAATTGTCTTCCCAGCAATTGCCCTGGGGATGGGATTGGCTGCAGGGGATGCCCAGATTACTACCACTGACGTGGCAGCTCACGGTGACAGCCGAGTTGCCAGGTGTTGAACTGTGAGAGCAGGCAAAGGTGGCGGATCCCAGGCAGGTGCAACAGATGACAGTAGTAGCATAACTGACAGGTAGTGGACTGGTGTGGAGGTTGGCTCAGCAGCAGGTGACACAGGAACTAGGCAACAGCAAAGAATGTAAAGATGTAATGGAAAGGAGTGCGGGACAGAGGAGAGGAGTCATAGTTAGTCATCACTCACTCAGGGTTGTCACAGTAGCTTCAACTCCAATCATACCTCTCATGCCCCCTTCTGGTACCAAAAAAGTCAAAAGGTGGGGGACCTGCATCCCTTTGTTTATGTTCCCCCTCCATTTTTTTTTCCTATTTATCTGTGAACGTCCTATGACTTTGTATATTCTTAAAGAAACCTAATAAAACTTCTTATGCTGAAAAAAAAAAGGTGGGGGACCTGCACTTTGTTGTAGATGTCAGTACTCTTACCCCCAAGGGCGCACTCCATGATGGTGGTGGTCCTCTCCTGCTGTATTGATGTTGCGGTGTTGTAGGGAGGCGCACTTCATGTTGGTGCAGGAAGTAGACAAAGAGTTGAACGTTTCAATCAAGCATCTCTTGACCCTTTTATTTATCAGCAAGGTGGAATACATGGCATCTCTCTTTCACTTCATCTAACATTCCTTTCTCCGCCTGCATTGCATCTAAAAGCCATCAGATGTTCCCTTCTAAAATCTTCCCTTATGTGGATGCAGTCTTGGTACTGTACGTAGTTTGCAAACCCCAGGAGAATTGACATCCTTACACTTCCAGATAGACTTCAAGGGGATGGCAGAGCAACCCCAGGAGAACTCGATCTAGACGGGCCAGACCAAAGTCAATCTGGACACCAGTCTTTGCAGTAGGCCAGCGGAAGACTTCCTATGCACTACCTGTCATGTACACCTCCCTAGTGTACCTGTCCAAATGAATCCTTCAATCCAGCTAGCCAGCAACGCTTTCCACAAAGTCCTTATGATCGATTGCCGAGATCCATGGCCAATAAATAGGGCAAAGGTCCTTCCCAGCTGCAGTCTGGAATGGGCCCAGGCTTCAAATGGTTAAGTAGCACTCTCCATCTTCCTCTGTGGTCTGACAGAAGTTTAGACCACAGGTATAACCACCTACTGAACTACTCACTATAGATTAAACTAGAGCCTACTTATAAACTTTGAATTATTCTAACCTACCTTCATCCTCCTGCTAGTTCCTATGGATACCCAATCTTCCAATGACTGCAGCCAAACACTTTTTGAATAGCAATATCACAGTGACTTAGCAGATATTCACTCTCCAGACAGGGTACATAATAAAGTTCATCCAAGGGTCACCAGTGTCTGTAGTGAACCCAAGGCCTGACACTTTAGTACCTTTAATCATTATCATCTCACATTGTGTAAAATAGCCTATAATCAGTAGTTCAGCACAAAAACACATAGTAGTATACACAAGGAGTTTACAGTAATAAGTACATAGAGGGTTAAACTCCTGTATGCTACACAGGACAGCTACACAGAGGTCAAGATCAATGTAGGATCATCAATGAACTGACTCTGAACACAGGCAGAAAGTTCCCTAAGGCCCGGTTCACACGGCTTATTGCCGGCGTAATTGCGGGGACGGATTTGCAGCTCGCCGGCCCCATAGACTGTCATTATCTACGGCGCATATGCGCCGTAAATAATTGACATGTCACTTTCTCCCCACCCGGCGAGCTGGTAGGAGAGACGGAATCCATAGTTCTCTATGAGAACTGTGGATTACCATAGTTACTGGGACGGATTGGAGCCGTATTGAAGCGCAAATCCGGCGCGCAGTACGGCTCCAATCCGCGCCCAAATAAGCCGTGTGAACATGGCCTAAGTCCCCGATGGTTGTTGGCCATTGGCCAAGTAATTAGGTACTTGCATTTAAATCTCAGAGAGTCGGCGCGCATGTGCCCTAGGGAGGGTGTGTGCATGCTGGACACAGACAGGAGACTGGAGCAGAGCAGGAGCGTGGAGAGGTGAGTAGAAGCCGGCAGGGGAATCCGAGGCAGGAACGCCAACACGAGCACATTGATCCTGAGTGGGTACATCGTAACATCCAATTCTAACTCATTTTACCAAGCATCACAGGCTCTTGTACTAGTATGTGCCTGCAACCCCATCCCTTCTCCTTTCTAGGGACCCCTACAATTTTTCCTGATTGGCTGAAGACAACATATGATGCGAGTGCCAAAAGCACCATCACATCAAATTAAGGTGCAAACTCATATACAAAAGCTACAAATAATAAAATTGACAATGTAAGATATATGACCACTAGTAGAGTGAATATGAGTCACTACAGCTGTCTCGTAAGCACTTATTTATCTTTCATAAAGTAACACTTTATGTTCCAAGAGTTTGGTTAGATGTGTTCAATAAGATCAATGTTTAAAGAGAACCTGTCACATAGATTATGCCCCCTTGCTGAGGGCAGAACAAGCTAGTGACAGTCCTGCTGTTTCCAGCGCTGTGTCCCTTATTCTGTAAGATGCTGTAGTTTTCGTGTATTTAATGCTCAAATCTGCAGTTTTCAGCCAGAAGAGTCATTCAAAGAATCATTCAAAGAGTCAGTTTTTTCAAACAAAGATGCTGCAGTTTTAGAGCATTTACCCCTCAAATCTTATTCATGAGCAGGTGTTAGCCCCGCCCACCTCAACTGATAAACCTATTACTTTGAATAGGTAGAAACATGTGAATAACTGTCAGTGGGCGGGGCTAGCCTTTGGTGGGCGGGGCTAACACCTGCTCATGAATAAGATTTGAGGGGTAAATGCTCTAAAACTGCAGCATCTTACAGAATAAGGGACACAGTGCTGGAAACAGCAGGTCTGACACTAGCTTGTGCTGTCCTCAGCCAGGGGGACATAACCTATGTGACAGGTTCCCTTTAAGCCTAATGTGTATATACAATGTGCCACATTTATCAAAGCTGTCTAGCAGTGACTGTCTTTGTTGCCCATAGCAAACAATCAGAGCTCAGGTTTCATTTCTTATACTGCGCTGGAAAAATGAAACCTGAGCTCCTATTGGCTGCTGCAGGCAAAGAAGATAGTTTTGATAAATGTGTCCCACTGTGTTCCCGAATTTTCTGAGCACAATTAAACAAATAAGCAATAAAGTCAAACAGAAAACATCAAAGTGCCGTACTTAAAGAGAACCTGTCACATAGGTTGTTCCCCCCTTACTGACGACAGCACAAGCTAGTGTCAGACCTTCGGTTTCCAGCACTGTGCCCCTTATTCTATAAGGTGCTGTAGTTTTAGAGCATTTACCCGTCAAATCTTATTCATGAGCAGGTGTTAGCCCCTCCCACCAAAGGCTAGCCCCGCCCACTGACAGTTATTCACATGTTTCTACCTATTCAAAGTAATAGGTTTATCAGTTGAGGTGGACGGGGCTAGCCTCAGGTGGGCGGGGTTTGAAAAAAACTGACTCTTTGAATGACTCTTCGAATGACTCTTCTGGCTGAAAACTGCAGATTTGAGCATTAAATACACGAAAACTACAGCATCTTACAGAATAAGGGACACAGCGCTGTTAACAGCAGGTCTGACCCTAGATTGTGGTGTCCTCAGCATGTGGGGCATAATCTTTGTGACAGGTTCACTTTAAGGTCGTGTTCGAAAGACAAAATTCTAGACCTAGTTCTGTCTTTATAATTTCACCATATCAGTCAAACCCGGATTAGACCTCCTCAATGATAATACTGTATTTGCTGTATTTTCTTATGTATACAATTGTACAGTAATTCTCTAAATCCGGACTTGAGGTTTTGTGGAAGCTTTTGATAGAAAATGGAAATAACTCATTTGAACTGTGAGATTATGTAAATAGATTGGTATCTGTCTCTCGAAAGGAGCTGACATTCCAGTTAAAATGGAGAAGAAAACTTCAGAAAGGCTTCATTGCAGCTGGCCCGTTATTGAGGTTGATAAACAGAAGACGTCTACATGATTTGCAAAGCTAATACAAAGTCTGGGGAACTGAAGTCAGCTTGTAAAACAGCTCTCAGGACTTGAAGAGAGCATTCATTGGAAAGGCTGAATCATTAGATGTTTTCTTATAGAGTTTCTCTAAATGGGGATAAAGTTTGTGATCCTTTAAGACACATACTAAAGGCAATCAAATCAGGCTATTGCACAGGGTCCCAATTTTTCCCACAAGCAACCTGAATTTACCATTAACCCATTCACTACCGTAGACCCGTTGGGAATTTACAGTGAGTCCCCACGGCAAAGGTTTTCGGCTTGTTTTTCAGCCGGTTTGCGGTTTTTCAGACCGCCTGAAAAACCGGCCGAAAATGAGCACAATTGTGCTCTATGCAAAACCTGTGCAGCAGTCCCCACTGCACAGGTTTTGCCGTCGGACGGTTTTGCCGTCGGCGGTCCGGCTTCAAAACATTGTAGAAGCACAATCTACCATCCGGTTTCCCGACGGAAGATGTGCTTCGCAATGGGGGGCCGCAAAACAGGACAAATCCCCCGGCGGCAAACCGGCCAGTATTTGTCCTGTGCCATGTAAACGCGCCCTTAGTATATTCATCACCCTAGACCAGGCATCCTCAAACTGCGGGCCTCAAGCTGTTGGGAAACTACAACTCCCATCATGCATTTATATAATCTATAACAATGGGAATGATGGGAGTCGTAGTTTCCCAACAGCTGGAGGGCCGCAGTTTGAGGATGCCTGCCCTAGACCACCAGGGATTTAAAATAAAATAGAAATTTGTTCAAGGGCATGTGTACACAATAGCTTTTTTCAAGACAATACCTCAGATTTCAGCCAAGGATTTTATCTTTGTAGATGGTTTCCACCTGTTGGACTTCCAGCCCGGACTTCCAATTCAAATGAATGGGACTTGGTTTGCATAAGGATTTTAATTTGGAATCCAACACAGAATCCATTTAGAGTTCCATATTAAAATCCGTCCTGTGAATTTACCCTAACAATGGCTGGGGAGGGCTACTTTGCTTATTGACTTGGGTCCATTTTTGTTATAAATTCAGCCATCACATATTCCTTTATTGTACCACATAGTATTAACGTATATTATGATCACGTAAAAGCAACATAAAATTTTACTTTGTTTGGACCTATGTTATGTATGTAACCCCCCTCAAATGTACAGTATCTTGGAATTAATGGCACTTTGACATAAATAATATATACCGTATAAGCCGACCCGAGTATAAGCCGAGGCACCTACTTTTGCCACAAAAACCAGGAAAGCTTATTGACTCGAGTATAAGCCTAGAGTGGAAAACGCAGCGGATACTGGTGAATTTTAAAAATAAAAATAGATACCAATAAAATTACATAGGCAGTTTAATGTCCCCCATAGGCAGATATAGGCAGGTATAGGCAGTTTAATGTCCCCCATAGGCAGGTATAGGCAGTTTAATGTCCCACATAGGCAGATATAGGCTTGTATAGGCAGTTTAAAGTCCCCCATAGGCAGATATAGGCTTGTATAGGCAGTTTAATGTCCCCCATAGGTAGATATAGGAAGGTATAGGCAGTTTAATGTCCCCCATAGGCAAGTATAGGCAGTTTAATGTCCCCCTAGCAGATATAGGCTGGTATAGGCAGTTTAATGTCCCCCATAGGCAGGTATAGGCAGTTTAATGTCCCCCATAGGCAGGTATAGGCAGTTTAATGTCCCCCATAGGCAGATATAGGCTGGTATAGGCAGTTTAATGTCCACCATAGGCAGGTTATTGGCATGTATAGGCAGTTTAATATCCCCATAGGCTGGTATAGGGAGCTATATATCCCCCTAGGCAGACTATAGACAGGTAATTGCCCCCATAGGCAGGTTATAGGCAGGTATAGGTCCTCATAGGCAGGGTATAGGTCCCCCTAGGCAGGCTATAGGCAGGGTATAGGCAGGTATAGGCCCCCCTAGGCCGTCTATAGGCAGGGTATAGGCAGGTATAGGTCCCCTAGGCAGGCTGTAGGCAGGTTTAGGCAGGTATAGGCAGGTATAGCTCCCCCTAGGCAGGCTATAGGCAGGTATAGGTCCCCCTAGGCAGGCTATAGGCAGGTATAGGTCCCCCTAGGCAGGCTATAGGCAGGGTATAGGTAGGTATAGGTCTCCCTAGGCAGGCTATAGGCAGGTATAGGCAGGGTATAGGCAGGTATAGGTCCCCCTAGGCAGGCTATAGGCAGGTATAGGCAGGGTATAGGCAGGTATAGGTCCCCTAGGCAGGCTATAGGCAGGCCATAGGCAGGGTATAGGTTCCCTAGGCAGGCTATAGGCAGGTATAGGTCCCCTAGGCAGGCTATAGGCAGGTATAGGTCCCCTAGACAGGCTATAGGCAGGTATAGGTTCCCTAGGCAGGCTATAGGCAGGCATAGGTAGGGTTTTAAAACAAAAAACAAGCACTTACTTTGATCCCCGCTGCTCAGCCTCTCGGGCACTCCGCTCCGTCTTCTCGGCACAGTTGGGTGATGTCATCAGGCCGCGCACGCAGCGTGATGAACCACGCTGCCTGTGCCGGAAACTCCGGACAGCCGCGAGTCTGCGGCCCCCGTAGTCCACTGCGGAGCAGGGAGCGCTCGTTCTCTGCTCCGCAGTAGTATCTTCCCCTCTATGCGCTCCGGTGGAGTTGCATACAGTGGAAGAGATAGCTGACGGCGCCTGGGCCACCGCAGCGCCCGAGCTCCGACAGTGACTCGAGTATAAGCCGAGGAGGGATTATTCAGCACATTTTTTTTGTGCTGAAAAACTTGGCTTATACTCAAGTATATACGGGCAGTGTCGGACTGGGGGGCCTGGGGCCCACAGGGGAGTTGATCTTGGGGAGCCCACCCTACTGTACATGAAAATATTACCGGCCTCTCAGACATAAATGCACCCGTTTTACCACATGATACAGTGTGCAAAACAGAACTGTGTTGTGTAGTACAATGTAGTCACACATTTGTCAGTCTAACATATCATAGACACAGGGCTAAGTAGCTCCATCCATATCCCACCACTAGCCGACATACAATATCCCCCTCCACGTTTCCCTTGGTCACGCACCTCACCACCTTCTAAAATAAACTGCAGCAAGAAAGAAAATGTAACTCCTATCACAGGCTCATGTACGCTACCACTAAACTAACGCTGATATGACCTACAACACCGCCATATAGAGACCACATAGTGGTCAGACACCAGCTCAGGTATAACCTACAACACCGCCATATAGAGACCACATAAAGGTCAGACACCATCTCAGGTATAACCTACAACATCACCATATAGAGATCACATAGTGGTCAGACACCAGCTCAGGTATAACCTACAACACCGCCATATAGAGACCACAGAGAGATCAGACACCAGCTCAGGTATAACCTACAACACCGCCATATAGAGACCACATAGTGGTCAGACACCAGCTCAGGATAACCCCACAAACCACCCAAAAGAGACACTAAGGGGCGACACCCGCTCAGGTTTAAAATACACCCCCATTCCCCTATTTAAAAAAGGAAACCCCCCCCCACATAGAGGAAAAACCCAGCTCAGGTAAACCTACAACACCCATTAGAGACCCATTGGGTCAGAACCAGTAGGTTTTAACCTACAACCCCCATTGGACCACATAGTGGTCAGCACCCGTAGGTCAAATAACTTACAGTAAAAACGCCTGATCCAAAAATAGAAGTAAAATAACCCCCGAAATAGGGACCAAAAGAGTGTCATATTGATGAGTTTTTTTATTCCCTTTTGGTCTTTCCCCACTAGTCCCCCGGCGCCCCCTATCCGCCGCCCCCCATTTAGGGTCCTAACCGCTACCATCCTTAACTACGGTTTAGCGGTTAGGACCCTTGGCACGCAGGGTGGGGGGGATAACTGTAGTTCGGGGCGCCTACAATTTTTTCAGGGAGCAAGCTCCCGGGGTAATTGGCCCAGTCAGGATGGGCTTTTGGGGCCGCCGGAGTGAAGCCCCCCGGGGGGGGGTATAGTGCCCGGGGGTGGTTTAGCCCAAGAAAAGAGGGACAGAAAGGAAAACGGGGGGGGAGGTTGTAAGTGCTGTCAGGGTTTTTTTAATTTGCGCACCTTTATTTGATCCTGCTGGGGGACCTAACCTGCCTATTATACTGCTGGGGACTTAAACCTGCTATATACCTGCTGGGGGACCTAAACCTGCCTTTTATACCTACTGGGGGATCCATAACCTGCCTATCTACCTGCTGGGGGACATATAAACTACACACCTACCTACTGGGAGATATATAAAGTATATAACCACCTACTGGGGGACGTATAACTTACTGGGGGACCCTATTACCTTCACTGGGGGACACATAATTTACTGCGTTGTGAAGTCGCTAACAGTCGTTAAGCCGGTTGTTAAGGCCTCAGCTCAAGTCAGTTGATAAGAGTTAGCAATCGACTCCGCGGACTCCAGTCGGTTGTTAAGCCAGTTGTTAAGGCCTCAAGTCGATTGTTAAGACCTTAGCAATCGACTCCGGGGACTATTCCACACCGTCAAGACTACTTGGCCCGGCCACCACTCATCTCTGCAGAAATTACACACAAATATCTTAGAATCCTCAATTTTCCAGCATCTCTTTACCTATTCCCACCTCTGTACAAACTACCCAGGGGTGGGAGAGCAGGTACAAACCATAACTTAGAGGCACAATCTCCTAAGGGGTTGGAGGGTGGGGAGAGGACTAATCCCCTGGAGATTATGCTACAACTATAGGCTGCTCCCCTCACAATTATATTACCAGGTAGGTAGTCAAGACTCTAGGTAGGTAGGCAAATGAGCAAGGCCCCCGGTAGCTAGATAGGACCTATTTAGGTAGGTAGACCCCCGCTGGATAAGTTGGTAGGCCCAAGTAAGGTAAATAAGTAGACCACGGGTGGGTAGGTAAATAGACCCCAAGTAGATAAGTAGGTCCCAGTTAGGTAGGCTGTAGGTAGATGTTGGTGAGTCTCAGTTACGTAGGCTGGAGGTAGTCAGGGCCCCCTTTAGATAGGATGCAGGTAGTCAGGGCCCTGTTTAGTTCTTAGGTAGCCAGGGTCTCCCCATTTATATTAGGTAGCCAGGGCCCCCCATTTCCATTAGGTAGCCATGGCCCCCCATTTCCATTAGTTAGCCATGGCCCCCCATTTCCATTAAGTAGCCAGGGCCCCCCATTTCCATTAGTGAGCCAGGGCCCCCCCATTTCCATTAGTGAGCCAGGGCCTCCCCATTTCCGTTAGTGAGCCAGGGCCCCCCCCATTTCCATTAGTGAGCCAGGGCCCCCCATTTCCATTAGTGAGCCAGGGCCCCCCGTTTCCATTAGTTAGCCAGGAACCCCCGTATCCATTAGTTAGCCAGGGCCCCCCATATCCATTAGTTAGCCAGGGCCCCCCGTTTTCATTAGTTAGCCAGGGCCCCCTGTTTTCATTAGTTAGCCAGGGCCCCCTGTTTCCATTAGGTAGCCAGGGCCCCCTGTATCCATTAGGTAGCCAGGGCTCCCGTATCCATTAGGTAGCCAGTGCCCCCCGTATCCATTAGTTAGCCAGGGCCCCCCGTTTCCATTAGTTAGCCAGGGCCCCCTGTATCCATTAGGTAGCCATGGCCCCCCGTATCCATTAGGTAGCCAGGGCCCCCCCGTATCCATTAGGTAGCCAGGGCCTCCCGTATCCATTAGGTAGCTAGGGCCCCCCGTTTCATTAGGTAGCCAGGGCCCCCCGTTTTCATTAGGTAGCCAGGGCCCCCGTATCCATTAGGTAGCCATGGCCCCCGTATCCATTAGGTAGCCATGGCACCCCGTTTCGATGAGGTAGCCTGGGCCCCCCGTATCCATTAGGTAGCCAGGGCCTCCCGTATCCATTAGGTAGCGAGGGCCCCCCGTTTCCATTAGGTAGCCAGGGCCCCCCGTATCCATTAGGTAGCCAGGGCCACACGTTTCCATTAGGTAGCCAGGGCCTCCCGTATTCATTAGGTAGCCAGGGCCCCCCCGTTTCCATTAGGTAGCCAGGGTCCCCTGTTTCCATTAGGCAGCCAGGGCCCCCCCCGTTTCCATTAGGTAGCCAGGGCCCCCCATTTCCATTAGGTAGCCAGGGCCCCCCGTTTCCATTAGGTAGCCAGGGCCCTCTTCTTATATTAAAAAAAAAAAAAAAAAACAAAAACAACACACGCAACTACTTACCTGACTCCCGCTCCTGCCGCTCCTGCCACTCCTGCTGCTCCCGGGTGCTCCCCGCAGACTTCTGCTTGCGTCCGGCATAGGCAGCGCTGTGATATGACGTCACAGCACCGCCTATGTCACCGCTGGAGGCCGCGCCTGGCAGCTAGCGCTTAATGCCTGCCAGGGCGATCCAGTGGAGCCGAGCGCTAGTGGCGCTCGGCTCCGCTGGCACCACGCAGCCCTGGGAGTCGGGGACATCAGTCCCTGGCTACGGGGCCTGGTCTCCGGGCGCTCGGGATGCAGGGCCCGGGCGTTCAGAGACCGGATGCGCGGACGGGCCCCGGGGAGCGACGGCACTGCCTCCGGGGCCCACAGCAGCTCGGGGGGGGCCCACCGGGGGATTCACCGATCCCCCGGCGGCCCAGTCCAAGCCTGTATACGGGTATATATTTTTTTATTTATTTATTTTTTCAACTTGCAAATAATATCTGTAAATTTGTATCTGTGAGATTAATATCTAGCTTTTAATGCCATACACCTATATTTTGGTGATGTCTGTTACTGGAAAAGATGGATGACAACAAGGAAAGGGCAAATCAAATTTCCCAAGGGTTGGGGAGAAAGGCGGTTTTGTCCCGCAGAAATGTCTCAGTCAGTTGGTGAAGGAAGAAGAAGTTTAATTACCTGTCACAGAGGCACAACTAGTTTAGCAGTTCCCATCACTTTGAGTGGTAGTTTCTCTCATACTTGGCGGGTAAACACTCTTGATCCCAAAGAGTGAAAAGTTGGGAAAAATTGCAAAAAAAATTTGGGAGTCCCTTTGCTGGGGGCTCGTGCTGGGAATTCAGATTTTGGGAAAAAGTTCAGTTGCCTTTTTGATGGGTTTTAAAAGTTCTTACCCAAGCCTTCCATGCCACAATGGGTCTAAGGGGGGCTACTCCTGCTCCACAGCATGCCAACTAGGATTGTTTTAAAAATGGTCCCCAAGTCTTTGTATCTCAATGTCTTTTCAAATACTTGGTCTTTGCAGCTGCAGAGAATTTCTTTTCACAGGAAAGGTTTATGACCCGCCACAGCCACCCACCCTACAGTCGTTGGGGGGGGTTTTTTCCCCTGAGGATGACCCTTCCCTTTTATGCTTGGGGTGAAAAATTTTAAATTTTTTAAGAAAATGTTTAATATGGGTCCAATTTCTATTTAAAAAAACGATTCTGTCTCTCATTTCCATTAATTTGGGAACAGGTCAGGTAGGGCTATGGTAGTAAAATTCCCCAAGTTCATGTGTTTAAAAGGGGAACCCAGGGTTCCTTGGGGTAAAAAATACCTGTGCCGCTGGTGACATGTTAAGGGGAGCTATCAAAATAATTATGTAACTTTAGTGAAATTTTCCTACAGGGACTATAAATTCATAAAAAAAAAACATCACATTGGGGGTACTTTATGGGGGTAGTTTTCCCCAAAATTTGGTGGTTAAATACTCTTGAACCAATAAATAGTAAAACATTTGCAAAACCATATGAAGTCCGTTGCTGGGGCTAAGTGGGCCCCCGCACCCCAAAATCTTCCAGGTATTCAGTTGCACTAACATGCGAGGGTTTTTCACAAACCTTTTTTGTATTTTCCCCAAACCCCGAGAAATAAACTAAAAAACATAAAAGATATGGGATTTTTTTTTTTTTTTTTTTTTTGCTTACTGCGGATATTTTAAAATTTTTGGGTTTTTAGTTCAAAATTTTTGATCAAAAGTGTTTAAGCTTACCCCCCGATTTTGTCAAGGGACCCCAGCAGGGAGCCCTACATAAATGTTCCTTCTTGGGACCCTGTTAGACACAAAATTCAGGGGGAAAGGCTAGTAGGAACTCCCCGTTTTAAAAACCTGTGGAGAGGGGCGGGTGAAAAACCAAAAAGGGCAGCCACTCTCATCAGATGACAAAAAAATACATTTTTTGGCCTGCACACCCAAAAAATTTTTTAAAAAAATAAGCAATAAAAAATGGCGAGTTTAAATCATATATTTCAAATCCCAGCATCCACTATAAACTAAAAAAACATCAAAGGTATAGGATTTTTTTTGTAAATTTTGGTTTCCTGTTTCAAAGGGGGGTTTTCCCCCTACCACAGCATGCCCAAATAGGATGGATTGACCAGCCTTTGTTGTAAATTTCCCGGAAAATTCACTGATCCTTACAACTACAAGGTCACTACTTTTCTCAAGAATTACGCCTGACCAGGGTATAGACCCCCAAATTTTTCCCCCTCCCCAACAGGGAAAAAAGGGAACCCTCAGGGTCCCCCCGACATGGGAGGCCCCTAGGCTGTCTTCAAAAGAAATAAGAAAAATCAGAAAACAGAATCATGAAAGGGATTTCACCATTTCTATGTAAGTGGGCCAAAAAAAAAACTCCACCCGGGCCCCCCAAAATTAAAATCCCCTGTTCTCCCAAAATCAACTCCCTTTAATTCCAAGAATTAATCCCCTGGTGGGCCCCCAAAAGTAAAATTTTGTTTTTAATCCCAAATATCAACTCCTTGGGGGGCCCCAAGAATCAACTCCACTGTTTGGGGCCCAAGAAATTAACTCCACGGGGCTCCCCAAAAAACAAAATACTATAAATCCCAAAATTACTCCATGGTGGGCCAAAATCTTTGTTGTTAGCAAAATATCAATCCCGGGGGCCCCCCGAAACAACTCCACTTGGGTTTCCAAAATAACTACATGGTGGGGCCCATTTATTACATTTTTAAATTCCTACCCATTCTGGGCGATTACATAGCACCTGCGGCACTTTGTAATGCACTTATTTTGGTGGGGGGGGGCGGGGTGGGCGCCACTAAAATCATGCAAAGCTATAGATTTATAGCTTCACTATGGCATTTCTAGGCGCACCACTGCTGGAACAGATAGATCACTTTCACAGTGGTACACCTGAGCCGAAACTCAGGCAGTCCCCGACTTACATCGTTCCGACTTACATACGTCCCCTAGTTACAAACGGAGACTTATGGGGCATGACTGACATTCAACACTGAGTCACGCCCCATGATAACCAAGTGCCAGCATGCCACAGCTGCACATGACATACAGAAAGCGAGGTGAAATCTTCTAAAAAAAAAAAGGGCACAGACAGCAAAACAAATGTAAAAACTGTTCCCTGTACTATCCAAAACTAAAAAAATTTTTCTAGCTGGAATTACATTTAATAAATATACCTGTTCCGACTTGCATTCAATTTCAACTTAAGAACAAACCTACAGGCCCTATCCTGTTTGTAACCCGGGGACTGCCTGTAAATCCAAACAAATAGCTATAAAACTATTTTTATATATAATAGCTTTAAAAAATGGTCATATAGTTACCACATTATACCACCACACAAGGAGCAAATATCACCATGCTGTTACTGACCACACCAGTATACCAAGGTCAATATTATCAATAATACCACAATACAAGGAACAAATAATACAGTTAGGGTATGTTCACACAGCGTACTGCGGCGCGTATTGTATGTCATGGTGTGGTGCCATTATCCAATCCCAGTATGGTGGCATTATCCAGTTATGGTATGGGGAGGCTGGTTCTTCACAGACCAAATTCAGCTCTCCAAGGTGTACTGGGGCTGTATATCCCTGTAGCTGGAGCACATATGTTACGTGCAGCTAAAAATATTTAATTTTTTTTATAACATTAATAATTGTTATTGTTTAGTTTTGTGTAATAAAATAAGATTATTAAAATTGTTGGTTGTTAAAATAAAAAATGTATTTGGAGATAATTTGTGAAGGGGGCCCTGAATTTTGAATACCTAGGATTCTCCATTGGGTTTAATCCAACAGCACACAAGATAAGCAATCAATATAACAGGCTCAAGCCTGATGCTTGAGGAAGGGGACATTGCATGGCCTCAGAACGTTGCGGTAGGTTTACATACCACCACCATCTGGGCGCTATCTCCTCACATCCAATTAACAAGCAGTGGATTCTGCGGATCGCCTATGGACTCATATGTACAATACCAATATTTAGCTATACCAGCAACTTGTGGCTACTACTAACAGCAAGTATAATTGTATACGTGTTTGCACTATTTATGTGTGGTTTTTTGAATAAATAAGAGAGCTTTTAGAACTTATATAAGCCTGTTATATTGATTGCTTGGCTTATGGAGGGAGTGTGAGAAAGCTCCCCAGACAGGCTTTGCCCTTGTTTCAATAAAATGCATTAGTTATCCGTCAGTATCAACCTATTGAACAGAACACAGACAACTTAAACAGTTTTACTTAAATATCTTGTACAAATTAGGCCAAGTTCACAGCTGCGTCACATTCGTTTGGAGCCTCTGTCGCAGAGATTGTGCCGGATCCATTACATGACGGACACCAATGGTGCCCTGTGGACCCTATTGATGTTGGGTTTCTGTAATAGTGTCTGCATGCTGCATTTTTTTCCATAATTTTTGACAGAATCTGTGATGGAGCCTCAGAATGGAACCTCAAACACTAATGTGAACCTAACCTTAAACACTTTTTTATAGATTGTACCATTTTGTGAGCAGTTGCTATATTATGTCTGATTTATTCTATACAGTGGACCGAGTTACAATGGCCCCAGGATGCAATTTTTTGGACATACAGTGGTCCTTCCTGGGACATTGTATGTTGATTGTGGTTTCAACATACAATGGCCCATACACTAATTCGGCCAATTATCATGAACATTTTACTTGTAAAACCTCTGTATTAGTAAAGTGCATGCATTGATTGGTGGTCTAGTAGTGCCTCTCTACTGTACAATATGGTACTACATATCCTGTGCTACTCTTTACATGTGCCAGGCTGAGTGACTCATTTTGGCACCAGGTTAGGGCTCCATTTTCTTTTTTCTGGTACATGTTTAAAGTACATGACTCAAAGAACCTCATGTCCTCAATATAGAAAGTGATTTCCAGCTTCCAGCAGTTCTATATGATGTTATATGTAAGGACTTGCTTTATATGGATTACTTATCTCCTTCCTTTACTTTAGTCATCATTTTGCATTATGTTTTGTGACGTTTTGGGGACTCAGAGCCAATTACCAATTTTCCATAGAGTTATGGTTTTAACATATAAGGGCCATCCTGGAAGCAATTAATATTATATAATGAGGGATCACTGTTCCTCCTGCATTGTAAAGTGCTGCAAAATATATTGGTGTTATATAAACTATAAACTAAGATTCTTATTATTTCTACTATTTTAGTTGAAAAAATGTAGAATACAGAGTAAATGCATTCAGTAGTCCATCTGTCTCTTACGCAAAATGGGGCTGAATACATTTAGAGAAAGTAAAAAAAAACCTGAGTTGCTTCCACTTCATCCATATTATAAATATAACAGCCAGATTCCTATTGTACTTTTTCCAAACCTGTGTGAGGAACTTCAAGCCAGCTGGAAACCCAACTCCTGGTTACCTATCAGTAAAATGGCAGGCAGGTATCCTCGGGGAAATAGGTTTGAATACAGTTATTTAGTTCTTTATGAAAAAGGTTTGAATATTATTTTGTTCTTTACTTTTAAAAGCCATCTGGGTTCCGGAAGCAAAAAGAAACGTCTCACACTGAAACCCATTACAATGTAGTGTGGAGGCCTCCGAAAGCCAAATCTTTCCAATAGTTATTATGATTGTGCCAAGCGCAGCTCTGAGCTAATGTCCAACAAAAAGAGATCTCCTGAATGAGAAATCATCATTACAAGCTGTCCTGTGCACATCTCTGCCAACAGCTCCGAACATATTGTATTATATCACTATTACTTTTTTCTGCTTTAGAAACATCTTTGACTTTTTCTAAAGTTACTTTTAGAAAGATATAAGTAATAATAGACATTACATTTTCTGCCTGATTAAACTCAGTAATGTTGGTCATTAGGACTCATTTACACACAGCACAGCTAAGTACTGTATGGTCCAAAATAGGGTTCTTAGTATACTTCTATGTGCCTCCAATTTTATACAGAAGCATACTGACCTCATCATATGTCGAATGATGGATCTTTTCTTGGTGGCATTATGAGGCAGCACATAGAGCAGTGTTTCTCAACTCCAGTCCTCAAGACCCACCAACAGGTCATGTTTTCTGGATTCTCTTAGTATTGCACAGGTGATATAATTATGCTGCACAGGTGATATAATTACTGTCAGTGCATTCTGTGGGATATCCTGAAAACATGACCTGTTGGTGGGTCCTGAGGACTGGAGTTGAGAAACACTGACATAGAGTGTCAATGGCTCTAGAATATGAAACCATACAAACTTCATGTAGCACAATACAGGTTACTTGTGGTCTCCTTTTTCATAGGTACGAGACCTAAACCTCAAATGCTAATCTCTCATTCATGTTTTGCCCACATGGATTGGCCCACTGGAAAGTCAGTGAAACCCCTGGAGAGCCCCTAGCTCCACTGACGAAACGTTGCAGCAGGCTTGCATACCGCAGCCGTCTGAACATCTCCTCACATCCGATTAAAAAGCAGTGGATACTGCAGATCGCCTATGGACTCATATGGACTTACAATAGTAATATTTAGCTATACCAGCAACTTATGTCTACTACTAACAGCAAGTATAATTGTATACGTGTTTGCACTATTTATGTGTGTTTTTTTAATAAATAAGAGAGCTTTTAGAACTTATATAAGCCTGTTATATTGATTGATACATGTTCCAATATAGTAGTGATACATCGCATGATATTCATTTAAAGTTGTGTGTGAGCTTCCGATATCTAAGTGACGTAATTTGTCAGTGACATGTAATTGGTTCTTATTTGCTTTTAATAAGGATCAGGTACACACTCTCAATTGCTGTGATAAACCCACGTGGTTAAAAATGTGTAGCGGGAGACTGTGACTTAGTTTTACTCTTTGTACCATATGAAATATCAAAGGCTATTTTATACTTTATTACCTCGCTGGATTATTCATATTTATAATACATATTTTGCTCCCTGACGCACATCTCTGTAAGATATTGAAGAAAATAGAAATACGCTTTAAAAGAAGACCCTCAATTCTCTGTTTTCCTTTGCTTTTCAATCTTCAGAAAGATATGATCTATAAATTGTAAGAGGTCTAGTATTATAAAAAGCAGATTCTGTCTCTCATTTCCAGGAAGTTGTGAACGGGTCAAATGGGAAAATTCATAGTACATCACTTCTACTTGATGTCTTTGTAAAGAAACCCTAGGGCTTGCCCGGCAGTAGACAATGCCTGATGGACAGCCTGGTGACATGCTCAGGGGAGCTGTGAATATAATCTTGTAATTCCACTGAAACTGATTCTACTTTATTACTGGGACATGCTAAATGTTCATACAACTAAAACGAATAATACAAAGGATAATAAAAAGGTACAGGCATAGACGCTGAAACATGTTCTATGTGGTAGAGTATGCATTATGTATGAGCTCTATTTTATTTATGCCTCCTCGATGCAGACCAACCAACAATCAGCTGAGATCACTGAGTGAGGCTGTGGGTGTGAGTGCGCCTGAAATTGTTGGTGTGAGCTAATGTCATATATTTAATATGTATGGTTAAAAAAGAAGTAGGATGTGCTAGAGTAATGAAGAGAGAAATGAATAACAGAGAGATTTCATTATCTGATGTTGCAAGCCTTTAATAAATAAAAAGGGGATCTTCGACTGCAAAAACAACTAGCACAGCAGCACACTGCTGGCGCTCACACACACATAAGCTTTTCATTAGTAAACAAATGCTCATTAGTAAATCAGGGCATGATAAAAAAGAAAAGAAGAAAACTTACCTCGTTCCATCAGTGCAGCCGTTCCAGTAATCCCAGCAGAACTCCCCGTTCTTCATGTGACCGCTCCAGCCATTCATAGGCCGCAGTCGTCAAGTGCTGAATATACCCCACATGACCGCTGTAGCCTGTAATTGGCTGCAGCGGTCACATGAAGAGTAAGGGCTTGTTCACACGGCTTATTTGGACGAGGTTTTGTACAAGGTTTTCAAAGCGTTTCCTCGCCCAAAACCTCGTCCAAAACGCTTCCAAAACGCCCCCAGTTCATTTTATTGATTCCTATGTGAAAGCTTGTTCTAGTTCACACACAACAAAGTATTTACACGCTTCTTTGGAAGCACTGAAAAAGAAGTGTCATGTCAATTCTTGAAGCGTGTTGGTGGCGCGGTTGTGGTGCCGTTTTGGGTGTGGTTTTTGTCCTGGTTATTCATTGGTATGGGTGAAAACCTCTTCAAAAACCTCATCCAAAACCCGATCCAAAACCTCGCCCAAAACCTCGCCGAGAAACACCTCCAAAACCTCTTCTGAAGAAGCGTGTTTTGGGCGAGGTTTTGGGAGCGGAAATGTTCCGAAAACCATGTCCAAATAAGCAGTGTGAATATGGCCTGTCATCTGCCAAGATAACCGGGATGGCCGCAGTGATGGAACAGGAGGGTTTACAGGATTTCTTCTTTTCTTCTATTTTATTATCATGTCCTGACAGACTAACGAGTATTTGTTAGTGTGGGAACTGCCCTTTAACTTTAGATTTCTAAATTTATAGAGTTTAGTTTCACATTTTGGTCAAGCCCAGCTACCACGTCAATGTCACCTCATCACATGGGGCCTATTCTAATAAACTCACCTCTCCTCACCAATGGTCTCTGGGCAATAGGATCCAGCTATATGGATTGAGAGCACCTCGGCCACGTGTGAGAAGAGCACGACTAAGATGGAGGAGGCAGAACCTCCAATGGTGTCTGTTTGCTTTTTGCATTTTATCCAGCACACAGCAGGCACCAGTGTATTTGTTTCATTATTGTATGGATGTCCTAACTTTGTGTTTTACTTTACAGTACATCTGGGGTGTGCTTGTCTCCATCTTAGCCATTGCACTCTCCCCATTTGCCTTAGGTTATTTTTAACCCCTTACCAACATTTGATGTAACTGTATGTCATGATATGGGTAAAGATAGTTCAGCCCACTCCATATATGACGAGTCCCAGCAGTTAGTCATAGCTGGCCTCTGCCTTCATCAGCCTAGACCAGAGATAACGCCGATCCTGGGCTGTTTATGTAGATGCCATGGTCAACGCTGCTGTAGCATCTAGGAAGCTATACAGGAGATGGGCACCCCATCTGGCTCCCAATCACCCCGCTGTGACTGGTTGTTCGATTATTGTTTGGATGTTCTGACTAACTTTGTCTTTTTGCAAGGATGCCTGTGTGAGGTGCAACAATAGCATACTGTGTCACATAAATAGAATAAGTATATCCTATATATTATATATCATAACTTAAATACATTTCTTCAATAAGTTATGGATACATCCATCCATTATTTATCACCTCAGAAGAGTTCTATGGGATATCAATAGAAAATACCATAGCACTTATCTTGAGAACAGGCCCCCACATGTCTGTGTGCAGAATGTGGAGGTGGGCGCACATGCACTCTCTGTTCATTTCAATGGGAAGTTCGAGTATAGCCTACTTGGAACATCCTTTAAAATGGTTGGAGACTGCATACCCTGCCACCTCTACATTCTGTTTGGAAACATCCAGGGGGCCATTTTTAAGAAAGGTGCAGATTCCAGTGGTGGAACCAACAGCTATAAAACATTTATGGCATATCACATTGATGTCTGAGATGTTTGAGATGGGAGCACTCCTTTAAGTAGGGTTGTGTGGTTATATAATTGTACATACTAAAACATTTTTATCTAGGGATGACCAAGCGTTTTTTGGAGATACACAAACAACTGGTTAGGCCGTTTGCAGTCATTTTCATATACATTACATCATGTGTCAGGCAATATTTGGAAGAATACAGCTCATAGATTGACAACAAAAACTACAGCTTTAAGTAAGGCTGTAAAGACCATACCCTCATCAAGTAAACTGCCACATATACCAGGCTCAGAGGCAGACCTACCATTGGTGCAACCTTTTTATTGTGTATTAGACTGCAGGTAAATGCCTGGGATTATAATGATTGTCATGGCTAACAATTACTGGTCAATTGTTAAGGAAACATAGGTGGGGTGCTCTATAATGTGATACTGGGTGACAATGGGTCCATATGCTGTTCTTGCAGAGAGGCGTTTTGCTTTCTCTGTCCAGCCCTGACCTGGCTACAGAATTATCATTTATGTAACAGCTTTATGAAGGCCCCCGTCAATTCTTTCAAGATCCACTAATGGTGTCCTTCCTCCTGAACAGAAGATCATTGTTCTGCCAAGAGATGAGCCATTGTCAGAAATGTCTTAAAGTGGTTTAACCTCCTTTCCAATATTTTTTTTAACAAGCACACTCATCCCAAAGTTTTGTTTTTTTTTTAAAGGCAATCACATATGCTTGCTACACACAAAAATTCCTACCCCTTAAACTGTTCCTGAGTTTTAAACGTTACAGCCACAACCGTTAATGTTTCTTATTAATATTTTATGTGATTGAGCAACACAAAGTTGCAAGTATTTGCAAATTTTAAAAAATGAAAGTGTGGTATGCCTATGTATTCAGCCCCCTTTACTCATATACCCCTAAATAAAAATCCATTGTGACCAATAGCCTTAAGAAGTTACCTAATTAATAAATAGAGGACATCAGTATGTAATTTATTCTCAGTATAACTACAGCTGTTTTGTGAAAGCCCCAGAGGTTTGTTAGAGAACATTAGTCAACAAAGAGCATCATAAAAACAAAGTAACAAACCAGACAACTCAGGGATAAAGCTGTGGCAAAGTATATTGCATGGTTAGGTTTAAAAAAAAATAGTCTAAGCTCTGAATATGCCACGTAGTATGTTCAATCTATCATCTGTAAATGGAAGGAGTATGGTACAACTGATAACCTACCAAGGCACTAATTAGAGAAGCAGCCACAGTCACTCAGGAGGAGCTGCTGAGACCCACAGCTCAGGTGGGAGTATCTGTCCACAGGATAACTATTAGTTGTGTACTCCACAAATCTGGCCTTTATGGAAGAGTGGCAAGAAGAAAGCCATTTTCGATAGAAAGCCATAAGAAGTAAGGTTTGAGATTGCAAAAAGTTATGTAGGAGACACAGCAAGCATGTGAAAGAAGGTGCTCTAGTCAGATGAGACCTAAATGTCAAACACTATGTGTAGAGGAAAGCCAACACTGCACATCACCCTGAATGCACCATCCCCACCATGAAGTCTGGTGGGGACAGCATCATGCTGGGTGGAGGCTTTATTTCAGCAGAGACTGGAAAGCTGCTCAAAGCTGATGGTAAGATGGATGGAGCTAAAAACAGTGCAATACTGGAGGAAAACCTGTTAGGCTATGTTCACACGGCTTAATTGCGGGACGTAATTACGCCCCGCAATTACGCCGCGTGGACGGGGGCGGGGCGGGAGTGGGGGAGTGAGCGGGAGGCCGTCACTTCGCCGGCCCATAGACTATCACTGCTAGCGGCGCGTATACGCCGCTAGAAAGTGACATGTCAATTATCTCCCCGGCCGGCGGATTCGCCGGGCGGGGAGAGGAGACATAATCCATAGTTCTCTATGAGAACTGTGAATTACCGTAATGAATGGGCCGTTTTCGGCCCGTAATTGGCGCACTTCGGCGCGTAATTACGGACCAAAATACGGCCCATTATAAGCCGTGTGAACATGCCTTTAGAGGAAAAAAAGTCTTGAGACTGGAGCGTAGGTTCACCTTCCACCAGGACAACAACCCTAAACATACAGCCAAAGCTTCAATGGAAGGGTTTACATCAAAGCATACAATAGTCAAATCAAATTCCAGACTTAAATCCCATTGAGAATCTGTGGCATGACTTGAAAATGGCTGTTCACAAATGTTCGACAACCAATCTGACTGAACTAGAGCTATTTTGCAAAGAAGAATTCCAGCCTCTAGATGTGCAAAGGTGGTAGAGACATCCCCCAACAGACTGCAGCTGTCATTGCAGCTTAGAGTGGTCCTACAAAGAATTGAGAGGGGGGGCTGTATACATCTGCACGCCACACTTTTCAGTTTTTTTACAGACTTTTGAAAACGCATTTCTTATACACTTCCCAAATACTTGCTACTTTGTGTTGCTCTATCACATAAAATACATTTAAGATTGTGGCTGTAACATTTAAAAATGAGTTCAAGGGGTAGGAAGACTTTTGCAAGCCAGTGTAGATATGAATGGACATACAAGCTATTGGGAGTACCAACCCTATTTAAAGGTGCCCACACACCTTCAATATCTGTTGGTCAGATGCAGTGCTTCAGGATTCACTCATAAACCCATGCATGCACAGAGTGGCTGATTGTCCATGTGTTGTCAATATGGAGAGAAGAGAAAGCTGCCACAAGACACTTCTACAGGTGGCTTATCTGTATGCAGGGACGTTGCTAGGGTCCTAAAACATCCGGGGCTCGGGCCCTTTGTGTTTTGCTCAGTAGGGCTGGGTTCACACGACATTTTTCACGCCACATTGTGAACTGCGGCATGATGTGTTTTTACAGAGAAAAACCTTCTGCTCCTGCCTCAGCAGTCACTGCGCAATGAAAGTCACCAATGACAAATTTACTTTTTCAAAACCCCTCACCTCCGTATGACAGTGTAATACCCCTAAACAGTCATCAAAACATACACCTACACATGGAGCAAATATACCAGATAAATGATTGTTACTAAAAAAAAACTCCTACAAAACCAAGACCCAAAACTATTACTACAAAGGACCAAATAATCCTGCCAGACCCTGACCGAACGCGACCCCCACATGTGACTATCAGCTGTACACAGGCTCTGGAGACATATACCACCGCCATACAGTGACCAGATAGTGGTAGAGACTAGCTGTATGTAGGCTCTGCAGACATATAAGTGATTACACAGTTACATTTAGTGACTCACCGGAGACATCATTTCTGATCAGCGTCGTTCACCTTCCCTTCTCTTCTCCATCCGGTTCACACCTTCATGCTGATTGCTCCCGGCCAATACTCGTCCTGCAGATTTGGACACAAATATCTTAGAATCCTCACATTTCCAGCAACTCCTTAATTATAGGTATAGCAGTCCCCTCAGTTAGACAGGTGTATAGGTCCCCTCAATTAGGCAGGTATATAAATATAGGGTCACTTAGGCAGGTATATAGATATAGGGTCAATGTCAGGCAGGTATATAGATATAGGGTCACTCTCAGGCAGGTATATAAATATAGGGGCACTCTCAAGCAGGTATATAGATATAGGGGCACTGAGGCAGGTATATAGGGGCTCAGACAGGAATATAGGGCCACAGGCAGGTATATGGGGCCACAGGCAGTATATGGGGCCACAGGCAGTATAGGGGGCCACAGGCAGTATATAGGGGCACAGGCAGGTATACGGGGCCACAGGCAGTATATGGGGCCACAGGCAGTATATGGGGCCGCAGGCAGGTATAGGGGGTCATAGGCAGTATATGGGGCCATAGGCAGTATATAGGGCCACAGGCAGTATATAGGGGCACTGAGGCTGGTATATGGGGCCACAGGCAGTATATAGGGGCACTGAGGCAGGTAAACGCTATAAAAATAACAACATTAATACTCACCTTAGCATCCCCGGCGAGCGTGCTCTGTCCTCTTCAGCCCACGCTCCTCCGGCAGCTCCTCAGGCGCACAGCCTGTGACACGCTGTGCGCCCGAGGACTGGCAGCGGCGCGATGAGGTCATTACATCGCGCCGCTGCCAGCTGAGCAGCACTGGGCCGCGGCGGGTCATCATTGCACGGAGGACCCGCCGTGGCCCAGCTGTGTCGGACCCGGAGATGGTCCTCCACTGTCTGCGGGGCAGGGAGCGCTCGCTCTCTGCTCCGGTGGAGCCCGCGGCTGTATGGGTATCCGGTGGACGCACATGCAGCTAAAGGGTGGCAGGGCCAGTCGGTGTTCCAGGCCCATGGCTGCAGCCTGGAGTCCGGGAGGTTCGGGGCACAGGGGGATTTATTCGGGGCCCGAGCCCCGAATAAAACAGCCTAACGACGCCCCTGTCTGTATGAAGAACAAAAGGGCTGGGTGTTGCACTTCACCATGCCTAATCCTTCTATCAGCTGGTGTTCTTTGTTGGGGAGAGTCAAGAGGCCCCCATAAACATTAGACAGTCAGCCGATCCAGCTAAACTCAGCAGTTTTGGAGAAGTTTTTCCAATGTATATGCGGCTTTTAAATAAATCTACCAACCATTGATGAAGTGTCTGGTCTGTATAGCTACTCAGGGCTGCATTGATTTCAAGGACTCCTGCTTTCACAAACCTCCCAAGTATCCTTCTTTTGAAGGGACAGTCCCTACTTTTGACCCAAGTCCCTCCGTCCCCCATTGCTCCCTATATGTCTCCCTTTTGTGGGGAATCCATTTGTATGACTACATTTGCTTTAATGATTCAGAAAGTGTATGTCAAGTTCCTGATTGTAAATTAGAGTACACATAATATCTTATTTTGCGATTTGGTGCAATTTACATGTTAAACATTTCTATATTCTATGACTTTTGTGCAACTGTGAAAACCAAAATTAGTCAGGCATGTGGATATACTGTAAAAGATAGATTTTTCACTCCATGAACGTCCAAAAAGTTGGGGGTATGCCCTCACAATGTGTGTATTTGTGTAGCTGTTGTGTATGTATTTTGTTCACTTTGAGGGATGTCTGTCACGTTCTAATGGTGTGGATCCTCTGTGATCACTGCAGGCAGAGATGGTATATGTGGAGACCACGCCAGGGAGAGGAGTCTAAGGGACCCCTGTCTTTACCCGAGCCCGCCGCGAGGCTGGAAGGACTTCGCTGCAGGGAACCTCCAGGTCGCTACCCCTGAGGTGGCCACCTGTGGTGATAGCCGATGTGCAGAAGGCCCAATCGGAAACCCAAAAGCAGGTACTGGGGGACAGGGATAAAAAAGGCATTTAGATTGCAGACTGGTGCAACAGCAGATACAATTGTAACCGTACTAGATAATGCAGGTATATTGGACTAGCAGCAGCTACACAACAGACAGGGGTCAAGCTCTGTGAAGGGCATCAAAGAAATGAAACTGAGGCAGGAAGTACCTTTAATAATAGAAGGTCCCAGGTCATAGGCTGGGTAACTAGGACGCGGTCCCTTTAAATCCGTGTGCACTGCCGCATGCGCGGTCTAGGGGGCACGAGTGCATTCACAGGACGCCAGAGAGCAGGAGCGAGGCCTGGTGAGCTGCAACTGCCACCGGCGGCGCATCAACAGGGACAGGAGCCAAGACAGGTCAGTATATGCTGGTAGCAGACGCCGCTGCCGGCACCAGGGACACTGAGGGGCCCGCAGCAGAAGCACGGCATGACCACGGTCTGAGACATGGGCTGCAGTGGGCACCATGACAATGTCATGACGATGTCCTCAGAAAACTAGGAAGAACAGAGGTATAATTATATTGGCTTATACACACATTAATATACATCAATGATTGTGATACTGCATAAGCAACTTATATGAGATGTACGTTGCTATGGTTTCACACATATTAATCTACAAGTGACTTTCACAGCCCACATGCTGAAAATCGCCTGTCACCTCACAGTGTGAAATGAAGTGTGGAAATGCCACTTATGTACCAAACTGAAAAAAATGTATGTAATAATCTGGCGTGTTCATGAATAATCAATGTCATCGGCCGCTACATATCATGGTAATTAATGGTTAGAAATAAAACAAATGGTGTAAGACGTTCTATAACGAGTACATTTCCTAGAGCTAGAGTAGAATCAAGGTTTTGTTCAATGTAAAAATGAACACCACCAAGGTCAGACTGGACCATCAGGACTTTTCCATTGGGCACACCAGGAAGTTGCCCAGGGGCCCCAGGAGCACAGGTGCACCAAGCGGTCAGAGGTATGTTAGTATTATTCGTTTCTTGTATAGCTGTATTATTTAGTAACTGTATAATATGTATCATACATAGAAAATTGTCTTAGGGTCCGTCCACACGGTCAGGTTTTTCAGGCGGATTTTCGGATACCACATAGGTAGGTAGATAGTTAGATTAGGTTAGAAGTGGGGGCCACATAGGTAGGTATATAGGCTATAGGGACCCCCACATAGGCAGGAAGGCTTTAGGTAGGTTATAGGGTCCCCCACATAGGCAGGCTTTAGGTAGGTTATAGGGGGCCCCATATAGATAGACAGGCTTAAGGTAAGTTATAGGGGGGCCCATATAGGTAGACAGGCTTTAGGTAGTGTCCATTAGAAATAAAGAAAATAAAATAACTTACTCACCTTTCTCCACGATCCCCCGTTGTGACGAGGGACCGGCTAGCTTCTAAGTCCAGCACGGGTTTGCACAATGATATGAAATCATCGCATCATACACATTATCAGTAGCCTGGTAGACTTAAGACATAAGGCCTTAGGTTTAACAGGCGATTTAGCAGAGCGGCGCACCGGTGGTTCTATGGCAGGGGAAGCCAGGCCCCCGGGGAGGCGGGACCTTTAGTTGTTGCTATGACTGCTCCCCCGGTAGTTCTGTCCCTGCCAATGGGGAACTTTGCTAAGCAAACAGTCTCACCTTTCTTGGCGCCTTTTCACACCTCCATACTTTTCAGGGCATGAGAGTCCCAGCTTTTCTCTGTTCTGATTAAAAACAGCCTAAATGAATGAGTGGCATGCAGGACTAAAATGTATGCTACTGTTTTGGAACTGGTCTGCTGGAGGAAACTGTGCATAATTGACATAGATGCCAACTCTCCCGATCTGGGCGGGACTCTCCCGCAAATGGGGGTCATGTCCCCCCGCCCCCCGGGAGAGTCAGCAAAATCTCCCACCGGGCAGCGCACACAGGAGGTCCTGCTCATAAGTATGACTGTGAGGCGGGAGGGTCAGAGGCACCTGACAGCACAATCATGAGCAAAAGTGGATAATACATTGCTGCCGCCAGGTCAGCCCTTATCTTATAGTACATTATCGTCCGGACGCAGCTCACACTGGAAGCAGCAGTACTGGACGCTGGGAGATGCTATCCGATAGCGTGTGTCTGACAACAGTTGTGATCTGCACCTCCCAGCGTCTGGTGCTGCTGCCGACAGTGTGAGCCGTGTCCACTATTTCTGGCCTGCCAGTGTGTAACAGTCTCTGTGCCCGCTGCACTCCCCCTCATTCTCCTCCTCTCCCCTCACCTCCTCCTCTCTGAGCAGCGATGAGAGCGTCTCTCCCTGTCAGTGTTCCCGTCATCCCCTTCTCTTCATTGTCGGGCTCTTGCTCCGCGTCTCACTCCTGAGCCACGGAGTGCGCCCGTACTGAGTGACATCTCCTGAGAGCCGGTCGCAGCCCCACCCCCAGCAGCCTTGTATTGCACGACCCCAGCTACCTGGCTATGGGGGACAGCTACCTGGCTAGTGGGGACAGCTACCTGGCTATAAGAAGCACTACTTGGCTATAAGGGAACAGCTACCTGGCTATAAGAAGCACTACCTGACTATAAGGGGACAGCTACCTGGCTAGTGGGGACAGCTACCTGGCTAAACGAAGCACTACCTGGCTACAAGGGGACAGCCACCTGGCTATAGGGGACAGCTACCTGGCTATACGAAGCACTACCTGGCTATAAGGGGACAGCTACCTGGCTATTGGGGACAGCCACCTGGCTATAAGATGCACTACCAAACTACAAGGGGACAGCTACCTGGCTATAAGAAGCACTACCTGGCTATAATAGGACAGCTACCTGGCTATAAGAAGCACTACCTGGATATAAGAAGCACTACCTGGCTAATGGGGACAGCTACTTGGCTAATGGGGGCATTGCCTGGCTGTAAGGGGAACTGCCTGGCTATTGGGGGCACTGCCTGGATAGTGGGGGCAGCAACCTCGCTAGAAGGGGGCAGCAACCTGGCTACAGGAGGCTACTACCTGGCTACAGGGTTCAAATAGGGCACCAAGAGATCTACCTATTGGGGCACAGTTTGGCGGTGTCCCTCAGCTCTCCTGGATGCTGAATAGACCATCCAACAGTCCAGGAAAGCTGGGCGACGCCAAAACCCTAATCTAGTTTTCTTTCAGAGCCGTTACACAGTTAGGTAGCGTGGGGGGGTGGCTTTTTGAAGGGGGCGTGGATTTCTCCATCAAGATGGGTGTGGTCATGCAAATTTTTGGGGCGCCGCCACCTTCAAATCTCCTGCTTTCTCACTTTCAAAAGTTGGCATGTATGATAATTGATCCGAATGGCTACAGCAAATAGATTTATTACACTTATCAAAGCTGTATGCAGTTATCTCCTGTTCTCACCATAGTGGCATCTGCCGTTGACCAGAATCTCTGTGGCCATTTGGGGCTCTGTATGAAACATTAAAAACTCTGAACTTCCTTAACATATTAGGAAAACAATCAGCTCCAAATTCTGGACATATTCTGGATATTAAGGTACATTTTATATAGTAAAATTAATCCTATAAGGAACTGTTCGGGACAGTTATATTAAAATATTTTTAAGGAACTGTTCACCTGACAAAATAAAAAAAATGTATACTCACCTCTCCTTCCTCACCTTTATTTATTCTTCTTGGTCTTCTGCTTACTTCCAGCTTTTTAAGTTGCAATTGTCAATGGTAAGTAGACCTCAAGCACAGTGCTATATTCAGATCCATGTTGTATGGATCTGTAATATGTCACTCATAGCCTCTATTTTCATACATAGAATGTTCTGATACTTGCTTTGTTACAAAGGTATTGTTTCTAGGGGAGAACACTATGCCTCATGGTGGCACTGTCTATGATACCAATCCCAGGGCTTTTTGGAGATGTATGCAATTTAGAGATACAGAAACGTGAGCATTGTGGTTGCCTGAATTTAGATAATTAAGGACCTGTTTTGGTTCCTTTAGGCTATGTTCACACGGCGTAATTGCAGCGCGTACAGTACAGCCGCAATTACGCCGGGTGCATTTGGAGTGTGCGCTGAAACGGCGTACTACCCCAGCAGCCACTGGCCCATTGGGCATGCATTACCCCGCGGAGCGTATTCGGGTGCTAGAATTACGGTCACTCTCTCTCCCCCGCGGCGTATTGTGCGAGGGGGGAGAGGAGACATAATCCATAGTTCTCTATGAGAGCTATGGATTACCGTAATATCAGCGCGCATCTCGCTTGTCTTAGAGCACAAATACGGCGCGAAATGCGTGCCAAAATTTTCCCGTGTGAACATACCCTTAGCAGTAATTACACATTAATTACATCTGGTTTGTACCAAACAAGAATTATTTTGATCATTGTGAAAGTTATTAAGTATCAATATTTTACTTACAGACATGTGGTAGCAGAATATCGGGATGATTTAATGACTACACAATGGGTCACATATATGAAAACTGTCTTGGTCTAAAACTCACTTTGTTGCCCATAGCAACCATTCAGAGCGCCTCTCTCATTTCATATAATGCTCTGGAAAAATGAAAGGGGCTCTCTGATTGGTTGCTATGTGCAACAAAGAGAGTTTTAGACCTAGACAGTTTTCATACATGTGGCCCCACAGCAGAAGCGATTGCTCCAGTACAGGATGTAAGACCGACTTGCTCTCCGCGACTAAAGATACTGAGATAATTTAGTTATAATATAGTTAAAGTGACAAAAAGAACAAAGACCTGAATCATCACAGTATCAGACCAAAGATGATGCAGTTCAGGACTGCTACATATACCAAGAAACTGTAAACTTCATGTAAAGCTCCATGTATGTGTACCGCCCCGGCCGGCCTCAGTAGTAGTACACGGCGGTCCGAGGGCTAGGCAGGCGCAGCCAGGCGCGGCGGCAGCTTGGCAAAAAACTGAGTTATTGAAAAAGTTTGTGACGCCAGTTGGGGTTGTCGGCCAGAGTTTGGCCTGGCACTAATTGAGATCCCTGGGAGATAGATGGTGGTAATTAGTGCCTGGTGATTAGCCCCTCCCCAACTAGGGCTGACTCCCAGGGCAGATGGTGCAGGATGATGTGGCAGATGTGGCAGAAACAAACACATCCAGGCAGGGTTATAAACACTTTATTTACTGAAGCTCTGCAGACATTGCATGGAGGTGCTACACAGTCCAGGAGATAGGATTTCTGCCTCACATGTGTGATGAGAGTTCAGTTTCTCTGCTGTAGTGTGGTGCAGCTCACCTGCTGTTAGTTACACATCTCATAATAGGACTCTTGGATTCTGTGATTTCCAAGAGAAACATGCTGGATCAGTGATCCCTTCCAAGAACAGGCAGTGCGGGTCCTATAGGAATCCTGGCTTCTGTCACCATTGAACTCCTGACTCTGTGAAGCTGCTGAGTTCCTGGGCAATTCACTCTGCTACTTGTGACCACCAAGTAGTTTCTCAGTTTGCCACAGACTCTGGAAGGGCACTGTGGCCAGGGACTGATACCCTGGTTTCTTCAGCTTGCCCCGTAGAAGGCACACACCCTCTTTTACATGAGGCAATCTCCGTCTTCTTCCCACAATACTACCCTCTCTGGGCACACGTCCTCTTCCTCTGACTAAGGGCCGTGGCCTAAACTCTGGATAGAGGTAAAGTGTAGAATCCCAGTAAGAATTCGGGTACAATGTCGTATGCAGTGCTTAGCAGAGAAACTAACTTTCATTACATCTAATAATCATACATGCCAAATCTCCCGTTTTTTGGGGGGGGGGTTCCCGCTATTTGGGGTCCCCTCCCGCCCTCCCGGGGGAGTTGGCATTCCTCCCCCGGCCTGCAGCGGTGGGGGTCCTTTTAATTACCGCGGCGCAAGAGTAGCGCTGGTGCGCTACTCTTGCGCCGCGGGACCGCTCCTACAGGCGGGTGCAGCGGCCGCAGTGGCCGCTCACCCGCCCGGTCCACTTGCGGGGGGGAGGCAGGGGGGATCTCCCCCTCCTCCCTCCTCTCCTGTTGTAGGGCGCCGGTGTGGGCCCCGCCAAATGTCAGGGGCGCAGGGGGAAGGAGCGCGGCTCAGGGTAGTGACCGGGGGCTGCTCTATTCCCCTGCGCCGTGAAGAGATCGGACAGGAGCGGCCACGCTGCAGGAGCCGGGTAGGTAAGTGGATTTTATTTTTTTTTTTTTTTGCTTTAGGGGGGCTTTTACCTGAACAAGGGGGCACTACCTGGAACAATGGGGGCATACCCTGGCAAACCGGGGGCCATCTACCTGGCAACAAGGGGGGCATCACCGGCAACAAGGGGGGCACACCTGGCAACAGAGGGGGCATCCCCGGGAACAATGGGGGCATCCTGGCAACAGGGGGGGCATTACCTGGAAAAATGGGGCTCACCGGCAACAATGGGGGACAAAACCCGGCAACGAGGGGGCATCCCCGGGCAACAAGGGGGCACTCCCTGGCAACAATGGGGGCTTCAGTGGAACAATGGGGGCACCCCTGGCAAAAATGGGGGGCACTACCTGGCAACAAAGGGAAAATACCTGGAAACAAGGGGGGCATCACCGGCAACAGGGGGGAACTCCTGGCAACAGGGGGGGCATCACCGGAAACAAGGGGGGCTTTCCCGCAACGAGGGGGCATCCCGGGGCAACAAGGGGGGCTTCAGCTGGAACGGGGGGGGCATACCGGGGAAACAATGGGGGGCCTCCTGGGAAAACAAGGGGGGCACTCCCGGGGGCAACAGGAGGGAACTACCTGGAACAATGGGGGCACTACCGGCAACAAAGGGGGATACCTGGCAACAGGGGGCACTACCGGGCAAAAAAGGGGGGCATCCGGCAACAAAGGGGGCACCCCTGGTTTAACGATGGGGGCACTACCTGGCTAACGAGGGGGGGCATCCCGGGAAAACAGAGGGGGCACTACTGGCACGAGGGGACATCTACCTGGAAAAAACAGTGGGGCACTACCGGCAACCAAGGGGGGCACTACCTGGCAACCAAGGGGGGCACTCCCGGGCAACAATGGGGGCACTACCTGGCAACAATGGGGGCACAACCTGGCAAACAAGGGGGGCCCTACCTGGCAACCAATGGGGGCACTCCTTGGCTAACAAAGGGGGGCATCTACCGGGCTACAAATTTGCTTACCGGGCTACAGAGGGGGCATCTACTTGGCTAAAAGGGGGGCATCTACCGGCCTGTAAGGGGCACTCCCGGGTTTTTGGGGGGCTACTACCGGCTTAAGGGCATCTACGGGCTTTCTTCCAAAGCCGTTTGCTTAGGGGGTTTGGGTGGGGCTTTATTTGAAGGGGGGTTTGGGATACCGGCAAGATGGGCGTTTCCATGCAAATTTTTCCGCGGCGCGCTACGCGCGCCCCCCACGAGGTCTCCGCTTTTTTATTTTTAAAACTTGGGAAACTATGCTAATAATGCATATGTAACCCAACACAGAAGTTATTTTGTGGTTTTTCCAACATGGGGCCCACTAGCAGCAAAGTAACAAGAGTACATGGGTTTGGGGCCCTATGGATCCTTTTCCCTAGGATCATATTTTCCAGTAATGGTAACTTTGCAATACAGTTGTGTGCACATGCTACAATTAAAATAAATAGTTCACTGAGGTAAAGAATTAGACCATGGCAGTCTGTTGGTGGAATATTACTAATCCGTAGAGCATGAATCCGTAATATGGCCATGATTAAGAAGAGTCGTATACTTTAAAATCAAAAAAATACTTGAGAATAAAAGTATCTGGAGAGTGCTACCAATATAAGACACTTAGGCCATGTCGCCCGCACCGGGGTTTCGGGGGGTTTTTTAAACATCTGAAAAACTGGTTTGCAAACTTTTAACCGGGCCACTATGGAAAAACCCCACTCACGGGTTTTTCCCCCAAAAACATGGGGCTTGTTATTCTTCGCCGGTTTTTGGACGGAAACTGAAAAAGTAATGTGAAGGGGGAGGGCTTTTCTCCATAATCACGGGGAAGAAAACCTCCCCCCCACAGCCGTATGCACGGCACACAAAAAGGCAAATACCCGGGCGGAAAACTGCCGGTATTTTTCCCGTGAATAGGGGGCATACCCTTAGAAAGTGTAAACAAATGTAGCAATCTAAGTTATAAAAATTAAGCCCAAACGATGGACAAATGATTATCTAGACAATCTTTTTTTATGGGCATTTAACCTTCATTTGCCTCTTTACAACAGATTCTATAAATCAGGTTCTTCTTCACTAAGCAGGGGGCTTAGAACTTCATATGATACACGTGGAGCTCAGACAGCAAGAAAGAAAAAAAAACAATCATAAATGATCACTGCCAAATCCAATAAAAAGTGTGCTACCCAATAAAAAAAAAACCGTCCCTGACAAAAAAAAACCCCCTCCTCACACTTGTATGTTTGATGCCTGATGGGAATTAAAAAGTTGCAGTCTCCAAAGCCGGGTTGTCTAAATGGTGATGACTTACCAATTTTAGGACCACGTAGAAAAGTCTGGTCTAAAACTCACTTTTTTGCCCTAGCAACCATCAGAGCGCCCCCTCATTTTTCAAAGCACTATATAAAATGAGGGGGGGCGATCGATTGGTTGCTAGGGGCAATAAAGTGAATTTTAGAACTACGGTGGCCCTTAAAGGGGTTTTGCCAGGAAGTTTTTTCTGTAAAAGGAAATGTAAACAAGCCACGCTGGCGAGAGAGGCACACACGCCAGAGACAGAGCCGTGCTGGGGATCTGTAAATGTTAAATTCAAATAAAAAACACAACTGTGGATTCTGTATAAAAAAAGAAAACCCCCCCTTTTCTCCACAGCACTTGAAACTTCTTCATTTCCTGTCATAAGATAAACGGGATCTACTCAGATAATCACACACAACTAGTGTTCTGATACAAAAGACAATATATTTCTCCCGGTGCCTTGAATCTTCTTCAGCTCCCTTTTACAGTAAGAAGTGTTTTCTGTTCAAGCCCGGCCACAGCTTTTGTAGGTCACCCCCCCCAAAAAAAGAAGCTTTTTAATAACTAGGGCAGGGGAAAGGGAGCCTGTGCGCTTCAGATGCAATTTTTGTAATCAATATTTTTTAAAAAGTGATTAAATATCCATTTTGGAGGATCCCACGTCAACATTACATCATGGCAAAACCCCTTTAATGTCGTTTCTCAGACAACATTTTTTGGAAACACTGTTTTATACTGTTTTTCCTGGCATCACTTAAAGCATTTTTTTTCCTAGAATTGAACAAAGTGGACACTAAAATTGAATAGATGTCATATTAAAGTCTATAGTGAAATAATTAGTGCACTACAAACCAAGGTGTTTGAGCTTTTGACATTTTCATTGTGTTTTTTGGGGACCCCACTCCTAACCTTTTAAACGGATGCGGGACCCCGATCCTTCCCTGTTCCTTACCCTAAGCAGCAAACCGCACTGAAAAAGGTGACCCTGCACTCGAACCTTATCCTGACCAAACCCTGGCCAAGCAGGAAGCAAACAAATGGATGACAAACAGGCACAGACACAGCAGAGCCAAAATTATCCCCCCACACATAACAACCCCGCAATGCGTTTCCTTACCACATCCTTTTTTTGGGGGGGGACGGGGGCTCCCAGATTTGACAAAACGGGGGAAGACTATGCACAGTTTCCCTAATTCTATCTCTACTTCTGGGTTATCAGAGGTGGAAGCAGAGAGAGAACCAAAACAAGGATGAAAACCATAATTGCAGAAAAATGGCAAAGTATTGATGGAAACACGGTGATGATTATTGATGGCAAACTCAGGCTGATTATCTCAGGATGCACCTAAATTTTTTTTTCAAAATCCCGATTTAAATTTTCATCTAACCATTAGACTCAGGATGAAACGCCGAGGAAAAGGACAGCTGGATCCTGAGTTTTAGTACAAAAGCCCTGCAGAATTTCACTACAAACTGTACACCCCTGTCTGAAACAATGTTCTCAGAAACTCCCTTGAAGATGAACTACTTGGTCAATAAACATGTGATAAAGTTTTAGAGCGAGGAAGCTGAAACAATGGCATAAAATGATATTGCTGAAATGATTGAAAATTACCTGAGCACTGTCTCTCCCTCCAAGAGAGGCAAATCTGTATCAAAACCCATGGACAAATGAGACCAGGACCTTTAGAGAATGGGTAAAGGATGAAGTACCCCCATAGGCTAGACGCGAGGGACCTATAGCCGAGCGCAAGTCTCACAGGCGGACGCATAGGCAGTAACATCACGGAGCATGGACGGCCACCAAATAGAGCGAAAGATAAGTTTTTTAGTTCCTGTGATGCTGGGATGACCACAAAGAACAGAATCATGCAACTCGTTGCACAGACGAAATCTGTATTGTGGTGGCACAAATAACTTCCCATTGGCAGTAGCGGGTGGAGCTAAATGCTGAGACTGTCTTATATCACTGACAAGGTTTGGAGAAACAGCTGAGACTACAACACCTTTGGCTAAAATGGTTTCAGACGGTAATTTGGGAGATTTGGTGGCACAGAAGCTTTGGGATAAAGCGTCAGCTTTAATGTTCTTGGAGCAGGTATATAGGTATCAAGAAAGTTAAACCTGGTGTGACACAGCGACCATGGGTGGTCGCATGGTGCTGCCACTAGGTGGCATACGTTAAGAGACCTGGTGGAAACGTGCCACCGATGGCCTGGTCTCGGTGGGGGAAGCCAGGTATTGTCGGTCAGCTACATTAGGTTGCTGAGACTTGTACGTAGTATGGGTAATGTCCAGACATTATGGGCTGGCTTTTCCCGAAACAGCTGCAGTGGGTGGGTGGCTGTTCCCACGTTCCAGGTCCCCATGTTCCAGCCCAGGTATTGGGTAGATCTCTGGAAACCTATTAAAGGCCTTCTACTCCAGGTGGTCTGCTACCTGTGTGTGGAGCAGCAGAGGAGCTATAGGCAGAGGCTCTGGCCCCCATTGGCTTAGGAGAAGCCAGAACCTAGCAGGAGACTGGGTAAAAGTACTTTATGGTGCTTGGTGATAGGCCGTGGCCACAGATAGACAGGGATGACTGTTATGTGTAGTGAGTGGCTAGACAGCCTAGGGTTTTTGTTTTTGTATGCTTTGCATGTTTAAACTATGTTGGAGAATAAAGCTTCCTGAGGCCAGGTTCAAGAGTGACTCAAATGTCCACTTGATATTGAGAAGCTCCCAATTCCCAATGTCATAATTTCTCTTAATAGGGGAAAATTTACGTGAGAAAAAGGAACAAGGTGATGGTTGGTCAAAGAGGGCGGCCCTTGCGGCAGAACTGCCCCCACTCCTACCTCAGGCGGGGTGCAAGAGATCGGGTTGAACCAGAACCAGGGATTTAATTAAATACTTTTTCAAGGTGTCAAAAGCAAGAATGGCTTCAGATTTCCAATTGTTTAGGTTTCTCCCTTTTTTTCATAAGGTCTGCCAAAGGTTTGGCTATAGATGAAAATATATAGATAAATGTTCTGTAATAATTGGCGAACTCCAAGAATCTCTGTAGAGCTTTCAAGGAGTTCAGCTGTATTCAATCTAAAATAGCCCTAATCTTGATGGGACCCATACAGAAGGCATGTGGAGTAAGGTTATAACCTAAAAAATGTTATACTTGTACACCAAAGAGACATTTTTCTAGTCTTGCATATAAATAGTTCTCCCTGTGAATCTGCAGAACAGTGCGTACATGTTCTATGTAGGAAACCCAGTCAGGAGAAAATACCAAAATGTCATCCAGAAAGACAATTACAAAACACCCAATGAGATCTCTGAAGGTGTCATTAACGAAATTTTGAAAAACTGCAGGTGCTTTACCTAAACGGAAGGGTATAAACAAATGCTCATAATACCTATCAGGGGTAATAAACATCGTCTTCCACTCATCTCCTTTGTGGATGCGAATTAAATTATACGCACTCTGTAAATCTAACTTGGAGAACCAGACAGCCCCATATATGAGGTTGAACGATCTGGTATGAGGTACTGATTTTTAGCAGTAATTTTATTCAATTCTCAGTAGTGTATGCAAGACCTGAGACCTCCATCCCTCTTCCTGACAAAGGGTACATCCAGAAGATGAGCAAAATCTACTCATGGAATTTTTGTCGATTCAACGATTATTTCATGTGAATTTCATGTGGACGTTTGAAGTCGGTGGACGGGCGGCCAGTAGTTAACAGATTGGAACACGGTGTGATCTGGATCAATGCTCTATAATAAGTAACATATTAGTCTTCAAGCAGCATGTATGATGCTTCATTTTGGTGATTTATTGCAATTTTTGCAGTACTTGTCTGCTCATACATAATTACATATGTTATATTGGATTTTGCTACCCTTGTTGGCTGATGGCTACACTGTTATATCTATGGCTTGACATTTTTCCCTATTGATTGTGTCTGTTGGTGATAACTTTATCCTACTAGGGGTTACAAAGTTTTTTTTATTTCTGATAAATATAAGTTAATGTTTTATGCAGGGATTCAATACTGCAGTCATAACTGAGAGGAAGGTAAGTACAAGTGAATGGCGATAGGTTAACCCCTTGCAGTTACACCCACGTCATGTGCTGATGAAGCGTGGACGTGACATCTACCTACTGTGAATACATTAGTATCAATATAGCTATTTTATGAAGATTTCCGAGGCTCCATCATTATCTCAAAGCCTCTAAATCTTCTCCCATATTATTACAAATTACTTTTCTTAATGCTCTAAACAAAAAACTCACAGCAGCCAAGCAATTAATCGCTACAGGTTAACTCTAATGATTAATAATCTGCTGTTATTCTGTCACATTCAATGCACTGTTTTCTGCTCAATCCAAATCAATGCTCAGCCTCCTCCAGTGCAGATGCAGCTATAGGAAAGACACAAAAGGTAACTAAATCTGCATGCAAGGTAATTACACTTCTCAATCTGAATGCTTATCTGATGGCAGCTAGAAAGAATTCTGATGAGGAGCAATTGGAAACAAAACACTACAAGGAACGCTGATTCTTTTCTCTCCATGGGTCAGAACACAATCCAAGTTCTGACACTGCGTGCGAAAAATTTGCCAGCACAATATACTTATTAATATTTTGATATTTTCTTCCAGTTTCAATCTAAAAATTGATGTTATTGCTGGAAGATGAAGGCAATCAATGTTTCATTTTCTGTGTTTAAGGCATGGGGAAAATGACATTGCAAGAGCAGGATGGTTAATGCTCAGCTACGCGAGACTCACTTACTCGTAAAGCATTGAATGCTTTAAATATCAACCAGGCTACATGGATATTTATGGTCAGATTAAGCCAAATTCGACAGAGTTTATTGCAAATCTAGTATGTTCTTCGTTTATCTGGAGATAAGGAATTATAGATGTGTTTTGTTGCTCCCTATCTCATTGCATTTGTTAAGTATCATAACCACGTCCTGAACTGGCACTTGGAGGGTAGTAATAAAGGATGCGGCTATGGCACAGCGATGTTGTAGCTGATAGTCCTGCTTCCTATGTGACCACCAATGGCCACATGAGATGCCAGGAAACCCATGCAGCAATTAGTGTAGTGGTCAAACAGGAGGTGGAACTATCGGCAGCACCACTGCCACGCTGTGCCCATCGCAATGTCTATTCCAACCCTTATAAAGAAAATACCCATGGACTAAACTATAGTTTGTCCTTTTTTCTTTTGTATGGGGCAATTGCCATCCGCCTCATAGAGGTTTTTTGACTTCCTCTGGATCAACACTGTAGAGTTAAAGGTCAAAAGTTATGGACCTGTGTCCTTTCCCAATCTTTTGTGCTATGTTACTATTTTAGTTCTTCTAGGTACTTGAAGGAACTCAGCAGCGGGGTTGTTCCAAACATCTTGAAGAGCTAAGCACAGATCTTCTGTGGATGCAGTTGCTCAGATTCTTCTGTCTCTTCATGTAATCCCAGGGGGAAAAATCTCTTCTTGAGGAGAGGAACCAGTAAATTGATCGGTGTGAGGGTTTACTTGCCATTCAGACCTCACTGACTGTTTTGCATAAAGCAAAGGCTTATGGGAAAAGAGCTGAGGAGCTCCACAGCGCACTCTATTGGATGTAGTTATCCTCAGTTCACATGTAGCTCGCAGGAGCCTAGCAATGTGCAAGGGATTTGAGCCAAACCAGTTAAGTTCAACTACAGACAGACTGAATGATGATGAGGTCAGAGCTCTGTGGAGCCAGATCATCACCTTTTAAACTCCAAAAGCAAAATGTGGTCACAGCAAATATTGATATGAATTTTATTTATCTTTTCTTCATTCCCTTTGCAAAAGTTATATTATCTGATAAACATTCTGAGTTAGTTATTAGTTGTATTATTGCTAAGCATTCTAAAAATGTTTCAGTACCACACTATTTTCAAGATTTCTGCTTGCTTTGGCTAAACAAACTAACAAACTGTTTAATTTCTAGGGGAACTTTCTAACGATAGAGTTATACAGCTTATGTTGACCCTAGAAGGGTTTTGTCACTTTGCAAAATCCGTTCTGAGGACAACTCTTAGCTTGCTGAGAGCCAGCCTCAGAGAACGGGGAGATGACCACTCTTTCATAGCTTTCCCTCATTCATGTCTGTAGGAGTTTGAATATAGCTGAGCACACTCATTTGGCTATATTGTGAACTCCGGGGAGAACTGTACAAGCCCGGCCATTACCTGAGACTGGCTCATAGTTAGCTTCCAGCTGGCCCTGGAAAGGATTTTATAAAGTGGTAAAACTCCTTCAATAATAAATCTGTCTTCACAAATTTTCTATGCTCCCCTTAGTGGTGGCTTAAGGCAATCATAATTTTCTATTTTAGGACGATGTATGAATGGGGCTGCACCAGTTTTCTGGTGTACTTTGAGCCAAAAAATGTATTAACAGGCGCACTCCGAACTTTTGTGTGATAAGTCCCTTTGGAATGCGCCACAGACAATATTTAGTGCGCCAAAGATTTGGGGTGTTCTGGGGGCGTTGCATCACATTCATAGAAGTAGACATTTTTATGATTCTCTGACACCAAATCTAGGTGTAGAACAATTAGAACAGCCAGACCAGGGTAAAGATGTTGCCTGAGCCAGACTTGTGGTATTGGCTCTACACTGCCCTGTATGTATGACCTGCAGAAGAACAGCCAGACCAGGGTAAAGGTGGTGCCTGAGTCAGACTTGTGGTATTGGCTCTACACTGCCCTGTATGTATGACCTGCAGAAGAACAGACCAGGGTAAAGGTGGTGCCTGAGCCAGAAATTGTGGTATTGGCTCTACACTGCCCTGTATATATGAACCCGCAGAAGAACAGCCAGACCAGGGTAAAGTTGGTGCCTGAGCCAGACTTGTGGTATTGGCTCTACACTGTACCTGTAAAGTATGACCTGCAGAAGAACAGACCAGGGTAAAGGTGGTTGCCTGAGCCAGACTTGTGGTATTGGCTCTACACTGTACCTGTATGTATGACCTGCAGAAGAACAGACCAGGGTTAAAGGTGTTTCCTTAGCCAGAGTTGTGGTATTGGCTCTACCACTGCACCTGTATGTATGACCTGCAGAAGAACAGCCAGCCAGGGTAAAGGTGGTGCCTGAGCCAGACTTGTGGTATTGGCTCTACACTGCCCTGTATTATGACCTGTAGAAGAACAGACAGACCAGGGTAAAGGTGGTGACTGAGCCAGTCTTTTGGTATTGGCACTACACTGTCCTGTATGTATGACCTGCAGAAGAACAGCCAGACCAGGGTAAAGGTGGTTCCTGAGCCAGACTTGTGGTATTGGCTCAACACTAACCTGTATGTATGACCTGCAGAAGAACAGTCAGACCAGGGTAAAGGTGGTGCCTGAGCCAGACTTGTGGTATTGGCACTACACTGTCCTGTATGTTTTGACCTGCAGAAGAACACCAGACACGGGTTAAGTTGGTTCCTGCGCCAGACTTGTGGTATTGGCTCTACACTGCCCTGTATGTTGACCTGTAGAAGAACAGCCCAGGTAAGGTGGTGCCTGAGCCAGACTTGGGGTTTATTGGCTTACACTGCCCTGTATGCGGGCCAGGAAAAGGGCATTTTGGGGGCCCTAGGCGAGTACAGCCAATGGCGCCCCCCCCCCCTCGCTCTCAAAAAAATACCCCCCCCCACACACACACTAATTCCTCTCACCCCTGCGCCAGGTCGTGTCACTAATTTTCTGCACATTCCACATACTCCCGTCCATCTCCTCAGCAGAACACTGCACAATGAAAATCACCCCTGACAAATTTGCATTTTCAAAATCGCTCTCCTCCGTATGACAGTGCAATCCCCCTAAATAACAGTCACTAAATAATCCACCTATACATGGAGCAAATCTACAAGACGAATGTTTGGGTTACTAAAAAACACTCCTACAAAACCAAGCCCCAAAAAACTATTACTATTTAAAGGCTCAAAAAATTCTGCCAGACCTAAACCGAACGCAACCCCACATGTGACTATCAGCTGTACACAGGCTCTGAAGACATATACCACCGCCATACAGTGACCATATAGTGGGAGATACTAGTTGTATGTAGGCTCTGCAGAAATTATAAGTGATTACACTGCAGTTAACATTTATGACTCACCGGAGACGTCTTTTCTGATCAGCGTCGTTCACTTTCCCATTTCTTCTCCATCCGTTCAACCTTCATGCCAATTGCTCCCGGCCAAGACTCGCCCCTGAGGATTTGGACACAAATATCTTAGATTCCTAAACATTTCCAGTAACTCCTTAATTATAGGTATATAAGCCCCCTTAGTCAGACGGTATATAGATATGCCCTCTCAGTCAGGCGGGTTTATATAGATAATTGTCCCCTTAGACAGGTAGGTATTAAATATAGGGGCACTCAGGCAGGTATATAGCTAAGGGCTCAGGCAAATATATAGCTAGGGGTTCAGGCAGGCGGTATGGGGGCTACTGGCGGGCGTATGGGGGCTCAGGCAGGCGAATGGGGCCACAGGCAGGCGTAAAAGGGGCCACGTCAGGCGTATAGGGCCACAGGCAGGCGTAGGGGCCACAGGCAGGCGTATGGGACCTCAGGCAGGCGTAAGGGGGCTTAGGCAGGCGTATTGGGGCCACAGGCAGGCGTATGGGGGCTCAGGCAGGCGTATGGGGGCACCAGGAAGGCGTATGGGGGCCACAGGAAAGGCATATGGGGGCCACAGGCAGCCGTACGGGGCTTTAGGCAGTCGTATAGGGCCACAGGCAGGCGTATGGAGCCACAGGCAGGCTATGGGGCCTCAGGCAGGGCGTTGGGGCCACAGGCAGGCTTTTTGGGGGCCACAGGCAGGCGTATGGGGGCTCAGGCAGGCATTATGGGGGCACCAGGCGGGCGTATGGGGGCACCAGGCAGGGGTATGGGGGCACCAGGCAGGCATATAGGGGCCACAGGCAGCCGTACAGGGGCTCAGGCAGGCGTACGGGGGCCACAGGCAGGCATATAGGGGCCAAGGCGTTTGGGGGCTCAGGCAGGCGTATGGGGACCACCGCACAGCCGTATGGGGGCTCAGGCAGGCTTATGGGGGCACCAGGCAGGCATATAGGGGCACCAGGCAGGCATTATAGGGGCCGCAAGCAGGTATTATAGGGGGCCGCAGGCAGGCATTATAGGGGCCGGCAGGATATAGGGGGCCACAGGCAGGCGTATGGGGGCCACAGGCAGGCGTATGGGGCCACAGGCAGGCATATAGGTGGCCGCAGGCAGGCATTATGGGGGGCCGCAGGCAGGCATTATAGGGGGCCGCAGGCAGGCATTAGGGGGCCGCAGGCAGGCATTATAGGGAGCCGCAGGCAGGCATTATGGGGGCCGCAGGAGGATATAGGGGGCCACAGGCAGGCGTATAGGGGCCCCAGGCAGGCTTATGGGGGCCACAGGCAGGCATTATAGGGGCCACAGGGGGGTTATAGGGGGCCACAGGCAGGCGTATGGGGGCCACAGGCAGAATATAGGGGGCCACAGGCAGGCACTTAAAAACAACAACATTAATACTTACCCAATTCCCGGCCGCGCGCTCCTCTTCTGTCCTCTTCAGCCGCCCCACTCCTCCGGCAGTTTCCTCGGCGCACGGCCTGTGATGCGCTGTGCGCCCGAGGAGAGGCAGCGTCGCGATGACATCACGTCATTGGGGACGCTCCCGGCTAGGCCACACGGGGCCGCGGCGGGTCCTCTGCGCTGTGAGACCCGGCGGCCCCGCTGTGTCGGCCCGGCGGCACACCGGAGGATCCAGCCATCCTCCGGGGAGCGGGCCCCACACTGTCTGCGGGGCAGGGAGCGCTCGCTCTCGGCTCCGCAGAAGCGGTCACAAAAGACCGCCGGCGCTTCAGGGCCCCCGGCAGCGGCCTGGAGCCTGGCGAGGGTCGGGGGCCCCGACGGCGCCCCTTAGGGATGGCTGAGGTAGGCGCCCAGGCGGTCGCCCCACCTTGGCCTACCCGTGTCCCGGCCCTGCCCGTATGTATGACCTGCAGAAGAACAGCCAGACCAGGGTAAAGGTGGAGCCAGAGCCAGACTTGTGGTATTGGCTCTACACTGCCCGTATGTAGACCTGCAGAAGAACAGCCAGACCAGGGGAAAGGTAGTACCTGAGCCAGACTTGTGGTATTGGCTTTACACTGTACCTGTTGTATGCCTGCAGAAGAACAGCCAGACCCGGGTAAAGGTGGTGCCTGAGCCAGACTTGTGGTATTGGCTCTACACTGCCCTGTATGTATGACCTGCAGGAAAAAACAGCCAGACCAGGGTAAAGGGAGTACCTGAGCCAGACTTGTGGTATTGGCTTAAAACTGCGCATGTATGTATTACCTGCAGAAGAACAGTCAGACCAGGGTAAAGGTGGAGCCTGAGCCAGACTTGTTTGGGTTTTGGCTCTACACTGCCCTGTATGTATGACCTGCAGAAGAACAGCCAGACCAGGGTAAAGGTGGTGCCTGAGCCAGACTTGTGGTATTGGCTCTACACTGCCCTGTATGTATGACCTGCAGAAAAAACAACCGACCAGGGTAAAGGTTGGGCCTGAGCCGACTTGTGGTATTGGCTCTACACTGTACCTGTATGTATGACCTGCAGAAGAACAGACCAGGGTAGTGCCTGAGCCAGACTTGTGGTATTGGCTCTACACTGCCCTGTATGTATGACCTGCAGAGGAACAGCCAGACCAGGGTAAAGGTGGTGCCTGAGCCAACTTTTGGCATTGGCTCTACACTGCCCTGTATGTATGACCTGCAGAAGAACAGCCAGACCCGGGTAAAGGTGGTGCCTGAGCCAGACTTGTGGTATTGGCTGTACACTGACCTGTATGTGTGACCTGCAGAAGAACAGCAAGACCAGGGTAAAGGTGGTGACTGAGCCAGACTTGTGGGATTGGCTGTACACTGCCCTGTATGTTGACCTGCAGAAGAACAGCCGACCAGGGTAAAGGTGGTGCCTGGGGCCAGGCTTGTGGTATTGGCTCTACACTGCCCTGTGTGTATGACCTACAGAAGAACAGCCAGACCAGGGTAAAGGTGGTGCCTGAGCCAGACTTGTGGTATTGGCTCTACACTGCCCTGTATATATGACCTGCAGAAGATCAGGTTCATACATTCTGGCACATTCTACACTGCCTTAAAGCGTTCTAGAACTGGCCTGTCAGCTCCAGGATTTATACATGTCGCCCTTAAAGTCTATTCCACACATTTCTGATATGACACGGATTTTATTCTGTGATGATCTGATGAAAAGCCATGTTTCATGCATAACCTAGATCCTATGCAAAGGAAATTTTATGTGTGTAATATTGTTTACACCATCGGAAAAAAAGTGGTGACTCACATATTTCAGACAGAAGCACAGAGCATTAACTGGCAATGGGTCCCAATTTCATATGAATCTGTCATGGATCTGCTGAACAACTGTAGTACATCCACTGCAGGGGTATCAGCCTTGGATTTCTGCTGCGGAAATACACTCTTTAATATGTGTGAAAATAATCTTATTCTGTGGCTATATCAAGTGAAGCAGGGGATTTGGAGCACCATAAAGTTACTGCCTTTATATATTCTAAAATTAATATATAATTTTGGATCCAAATCAATGATCACCTGTAACCTTTATCAACATAATAGTGGATATTTGATGGTAATTACTAAACACTAAGGCTATGTTCACACAGGCTAATTTCAAAATTACCCCGTGTGAACATAGCCATAGTGTTTAGTAATTACCATCAAATCTCCACTATTATGTTGATAGTCGAAATTACAGTAATCCATAGTTCTCATAGAGATCTGTGGATTACGCCTCCCCTCCCCGCTCATACAATACGATCGTATTGTACACATGGGGAGATAAGTGAGATGTCAATTACTCGTGGCAAGTACGTGCCACGAATAATGAATGTCAATGGGGCCAGCAGGCTGCTGCCGCGGGAGTACACGCGTACCAGTGCGAGCTCCCAAAAGACACAATGTACGCACCGCAGTACATCGTGTGAGCATAGCCTAACAAATTATTAATGGGATCTGTATCAAAATGATACAAACTCTATGAATCCTCAGTATTAATGTATAGGATGAATATCAAAAGATACTGCACAGTGGTCTACTCAGTACACTTTAGGTTGGGTCAACCTGCCTGTGATTAAGTCAAATCTACATCTAGACTTCTAGACTCTTGGCTGGAGGTCCCATGTAATGTAATCTCCATGTTGATCCATGTATATATAACATGTGGTATAAGGTTATGACTTTCTAACCTTTTTGAAAATTTTAATTATCCTGATCAGGGTTGTAGCCAGGGCCGCCAATAGGGGGGCACAGGCACTACAGGTGTATGGGGCCCGGCCAGAATGTGAAGCAAGGGGGGGCCCGCAGTCACCGGCAGGTACTGCCCCCTTGCTCCACACTAATGGAAGGGAGAGCAGACCGCAGGCCTGCTCTCTCTACCATATCAATCAGCTGTCCTGTCAGAGGGCCCCCCCCCCCTGGCGCTGCAAGTAAAGCTCTACATAACATAGTAGTGTGACTTACTTGAAGCATCCTGTGCACAGAGCAGTCCGCCCCTCCCCCCTCCAGCCGCCCGCAGATCAGTGAAGTCACACCCACAGCCAGAGGGAGCAGGGGGGAAGGACCGACTGCTCAGTGCACAGGATGCTTCCACCTGAAGTAAGTCACACTGAATGTAATGTAAAAAAACGTTTCCTTCTTCTCCAAAAGTTATATATCAACTGTCGGAGTGAAGCTTAGTACTGGAAATAAAAAGCGCAACTGGTTGCCTATAAACTTTAAATCAATAGGGAGCAGAAGATAGAATGTTACTCGCCTTGTTCGGCTGTACTCTATTCCCGGTACAGCTCGTATTTGTGTATAGACTGCTCCCTTCTGTACTCTGGCGGCTCCGGCTCCTTCCCGCCCGTGCTCCACGTGGGACGCCCGGGAATCGTGAAACAACAATAGAATATATCCACACTAAGTTGCAGTAAAAAAAAATTAGTATGGGGGGATTAGCTAGAGGCTCAGAGAAAGACCGTTAGGTTACAATGAGCCCTTTACACTTTAAGAAAATTTTTATTCCAATTACGCGTTTCGCGATGATCCCTCGCTTCATCAATCTGGGATACACTCGCAAAACGCGAAATTGGTTTGGGAAAAAAATTTATCTTAAAGATGTAAAAGGGCTATTTTAACCTAACGGTTTTCTCTAGAGGCCTAGTAATCCCCCCCCTTTTCTATATTCTTTACTGCAACTAGTGTGGATATATTCTTTTGATGAATGTAAGTAAAACAATGTGGCTGCCTGCTCCACCTGCACCGGCCCCCCCTATTTTTCCCATAGGGAGCCAGGCCATTCCATTCTGGGGGGCCCCCAATAAAGGCCCCAAATTTTTGGGGCTTGGCAGGGCCCCCAAAATTAAGGAGCCTTGACGGGCCCGAAATCCCAGGGCCTTGAGTGGGCCCCCAAAAGCCCCCGGGGGACGTGGGGCCCCAAAAACTTAGGACCCTTTTTTGGGGGGCCCACAAAAGAGGGGCCTTAGGGGCCCCAAATCTTGGGGGCCTTGTTGGGGCCCTGCAAATTTGGGGGCCTTGTTTGGGGGCCCTGCAAATTAAAGGGGTCTTGAGGGGGCCTTCAAGCCTTCTGGGTTTTGTGGGGCCCGCAAATTTAGGAGCCTTGTTTGGGGGCCCCACAAAGAGGGGCCTTTAGGGGGCCCCCCCAAATTTTCCCTTAGGGGCCCCTTGATTGGGGCCCGCAAATCTTAGGGGCCTTGATTGGGGCCCTGCAAATTTAGGGGCCTTGATTGGGGCCCTGCAAATCTCAGGGGCTTAGCCTTCTGGGTCTTGTGGGCCCCGCTCTAGGCCCCTGGGATTTGTAGGGGCCCCAATAAACCCCCTAAGATTTGTGGGGCCGTGCACAAGGCTCCAAGATTTGGGGGCCCGTCAAGGCCCCCTGGGATTAAAAGGCCCTTTCAAGCCCCCTAGGTTTGGGGGGGCCCCCACTCAAGTCTCCTAAGATTTTGGGGCCCCTAAAAAGGCTCAAAGTTTGAGGGCCTTAGCGGGCCCCAAAAATCTTAGGAGCCTTGTTTCGGGCCCCCCAAATCCCAGGGGGGCTTGAATTGGGGCCCTGCAAATCTCGGGGGGCTTGAGGGGCCTATCAAGCCTCCGGGGACTTGTGGGGCCCCCTCAAGGCCCCCTGGGTTGCTGGGCGTGGTTGTTGGGGGCGGGCGATGGGGGTTGGGTGGGGGGGGGTTTAACGGGGGGCCCAGGCACTTTAGCTGTAGGGGGCCCAAATTTTGATGGCGGCCCTGGTTGTATATAGGGGGTGCAGAGGTAGCCAGCCCCCTTTTCCCGCCTCAGCCGGCCCAAAAGGCCCTTCCCCCACACCCCTTAATGCCCCAGGGTTTCCCCCCCCCCATTTTCCTAATTTACTTGGGGGAACCCCCAAAGCCCCTATCCTGAGTGCTTTTGCCTAAGTGGTAAATTTCTGTGGCCCCTTTGTTACATCCTTTTGCCTAAGCCCCCCCTACCCCAGTGGTAACCTTCCCCATTAAGACATAAAAAATTTAAAATAATTTTGGGGGGAAAAAGAAGAAAAACGTTTTTAGGGGGCCAGTAATACTGGGAAATGCATGGTTTTCAAAAGGCCCTATTCGAGGAACATACAATGAGCTGCTTTTTTTTCCAATGAAGATCCTATGGTTTAAATGTTTTTAAAAAAAATGGATAAAGGAACCATGCTGCTTTTGTTCCTGATAAAAATTTTGGTTCCGACAAAAAGTTTTAAGGGTTTTGCCTGAAGCAAAATTGAGCAGGAAGCTTCAAATGAAATAACAATCTTTTCACCCCTTCATTATTATTAAAATTCTGTATGTTTTTGTTTTGCTGTCCTTTTTGGATCCATTGTTACAGCTTTCACCAGGGGATACGACCCGGGGAAGCCCCTCCCGGCAACATGCTCAGAATCACTTTCCTCTCAGGCAGCTACTGGTGTTCAAACCCCAGGTGCAGTCATGTACCCCGTCCTCTGTACTCCCCAGTAATTTGTCAAACAGTGCAAAAAATAAAAAGAAACCTCAAAGCTTTGTGCATTGAAAAGAGATAAAAAAAACAAGGTTTGGTTTCCCGCAGGGGTTTTAACCAAGACCTTGTGCTGTGAGGGAAAAACTTTACCTCTCCTACTCCATGTTTTACATAAACGGACCTTCTTTGACTCAGAAGGAAAGCAGGAATGTCAGCCTGCTGGGTCACATGAATGCGATTCAAACAAATCACCACGCCCCCTTCTGAGACACAGAGCTGAAGAGCAGGATACAGGAGGAATGAAATGAGATTGTGGCAAAACCCCTTTAAGCTCATGGAAGAGCTTTGCAACACTAGCAAAAATGACAAATAGCTATACAGTAATTCACAAATTTATTTCCTTTTTGGTCATTTATTGTGTGTTATTTTCATTTATAAATCAAGGCTTTGTACAATTATCAACTGTTTTTTTTATATGTCACCATAATACAATATATGTACAGGTGCAGAAGCCTTTTTCACAATTTCACATTATGATAGTTGTTTTTGAGTGTTTTAGACCCATATATTTCATATATGCTTTATGCTTTACATCATGAAGTACTATGATTTTTCGTTTCACTATAGGGCAAAAATTGCAATGAGTGGGGGAGGTTTTTCAATGAAAATACCAAAAACTAACATATAGGTAAAAGTTTATCAAATGCAACATCAGGAAAATAAAAATTTTCAAAAAGCTTAAAACGTCATAACCCTAATGTGGTAGTATAATTATTTTTGGTATTAGCTTAGATTAATCATAAAACAATCCATTCCACTGGCTGACAGTAGGGCGGCCATCAGTAATTTCAGAGCGCCATTACCAGTAAAAAAAAATTGATTAGGGTTCCTGATAGCAGTACTGCTAAATTAAAGCCCTTATTGCTGTCCTGGACAACAATAAAAAGGGCTTCAGAAAAAGCCCCCTTTTTTCTAAATATGACCTTATTTTACCTAGATATCAACTGTTTGACGTCCGAAGCAACGTAGCAAATGCATCTTAGCAATTTCATATCAATTTTCACATGGAATAACGGAAGCTAGTGACTTTTTTCAAATAAGTCTTAACACTTATTATATTTCAGCATGTCCCCTTGTCTATACATTTAGAACTGTGACCTCATGCAGGGAAAGACATGGGGGCTTGATATCTACAAACTCAGACAAAGGGATATGATGAGGATCTGAGCAAAGGACATTGAACAAACTTTAACTTTGAAGAAGTTATTAAAGCAAAAACCTCACCTTTGGTGAACCCACTCTTGTTCAATAAGGAATTGCTATTAAAGGGGCGTTCCAGAACTAATACATGTTTGTCATTCCACGCCCGGATGTCCGACTGCGTTCTGTCATGATTAAAAATAGACCACTATGTCTGTGGAGTTGGAATGAGCTAGTTAACAAGGTAGGTTTTTTTTTCCTCTATTTGTAATCATCCCACTATGTAATCAACACACTAACAAGCATTTATTAGTTTCTGAATACCCCTTGAAAGCTATTTCCTTATATATTGATCAGTTGATTAGTAGTGAAAAAATCTTATGACAAGTTAGGACCGGTTGGGATTCTGTAGGCTGCCAAAGGAAATTATTCTAGCAAAAAATACAAAAAATACAATTGGGTCAGCACTGGAATCCAAAAATAAATGACCACAAAAGCCACGATGCAGCAGACTGTCCCAAGGTGGAATGACCTGGTATCCACCAGCAAGAATCCAAATGATGAAGAGAAGGACGTCAGCATAAAAAGGCTTCTTTATTGAAGAGTCAGAGGTACAAAAAGGTGCAACGTTTCGGCTCAAAAAGTAGCAGCAGAGCCTTTCTCAAGCCTTGAGAAAGGCTCTGCTGCTATTTTTTGAGTCGAAACGTTGCACCTTTTTGTACCTCTGACTCTTCAATAAAGAAGCCTTTTTATGCTGACGTCCTTCTCTTCATCAGAGGAAATTATTCTGTCACATCTACTTTTAAAGAGAATGTGTCATTAAAAAATGAGTCATCATTTAAGTCCCATCTTTATGTTAAACACATTTTTAGAAATTTTTGGGGTTTTTTTTATTTTTCATGTCACTTTCAATATTTTTTAATAATTCTTAAGTCCTTTTCAGTTTTCACTTTGGGCCACTAAACCTTGTTTGCACTGCTTTAACAGCAGTTAGAGAGATGCTTTACAGTAGCTTCATGCACATAGGAGACTTAGGACTGACTCAGTCCCATTCACTTTTATAGGAGAGTTTTCTAGTCATGCTCTGTGACCTGGGAAGAAATCAGTGTGCAGGGAGGTGAAAGGGTGAACTGTGACTATCTCCTCTTGTGACGGGTGGATCCTGTGTTATCTATTCACACTGGTGTTTCCTTTCAGTTTGACCCTCTTTGTGCTGATAATGAGCAGACAACTGAGAATCTCTCTCTACAGAACAGGAAGTGTCAGCCTATTATGAGGTTTAGTGGCCAAAGTGAAAACTGCAGGACTTGAAGGGGTTTTGCCACAAAGTAAAATTGATGTGGGAAGCTTGCAAATGAAATAACAAACATTTTCACCATTCATTATTATTAAAAATTCTGCACCGTTTTTGGCTTAGCTGCTCCTTTAGTGATCCATTGTTTACAGCTCATCTCCAGGGGATAGGACCAGGGCCGAGAGCATCTCAGTTCTTGTCACACATGCTCAGACACTTCTGCTCTCAGGCAGCTACTGAGTGTTCAAACCCCAGGTGCTGTCACTCTACTCCTGTCCTCTGTACTCGTTAGTAAAACAGTGCAAATAAATAAAAAATAAACTCAATCAGGTCTGTGCATTGATAAAGAGAAAAAAATCCACAGGTCTGGTTCCTGCAGGGATTTGAACCTAGGACCCTTGTGCCTGGAGGCCAAAGCTTTACCTCTCAGCTACTCACAATGTTTTACATAAACAGACCTTTCTTTGACTACAGAGATGAAAGGCCTGGTGATGTCATCCTGCTCAGTCACATAATATGCAATTCAAACAAATCACACACGCCACCTTCTGAGCACACATTGCTGAAGAGCTGGATACAGGAGGTAGGAAATGAGATCGTGGCAAAACCGACTTAAGAATTATTTAAAAATATTGAAAATTATATGGAAAATTAAAAAAAATATAACCGAAAATTCTTAAAAAAGGGTGTTTAACAAAAAAACCATAAATTTAAACAATAATCGTTTTGATGACACTTTCCCCTTTAAGGCATTGTAAACTCGGGTTTTTAACCTTGCACACACAAAACACATCATTAAAAATTAGTAAGGTTATTTTTTAATCAACCAAAACAGTTGAAACCGGCGCCCCGGCCCGCAGCCCCCGGCGAACGTCCCCCTGGGGCGCACGGGTTTCCGGGGCGGGGGTGCGCGTCTTCCGCGCCTTTGGTCCTTCTCCTCTGCCCGGGACACCCCCCCTTACCCTCCCCGCCCTGTCTCCAGCTCTGACAGCCCCCCGCGGGGCAAAACCCCCCTTTTAAGGCGCGCGCGGCGAAGGGGCTGGCCCGGGTTTAAAGGGCCAGCTTTCCTTTTAAAAGGGTTTTAATTGACACCGCGGGCCCCTATTTTGGGTAAAAGCCCCTACACCGCTGGCCAGTCTTTTGGTTTTGTTTTGGGCTTTTAAAGGGGTGTAAAAATTTTTCAGCCTTTTTTCCCGTTTACCAGCCCCGCTCTTACGTTCCTGACCTTGCCTGTTTGCCCCTGCCCTAAAACCGCCCTGCCCTTTCCTCTGACTACGAACCTCTGCCCCTGCCCGACCTTTTCTGCCTGTCCCTGACTACCCTCCGGATTACGTTTTTGCTCCACACTGTCCCCCCGGCTGCCATCGCAAGCAAGTCACTCGGGGGAAACGCCCTGGTAGCCTCACCCCCGAAAGCAAGCCACCCCCGTTTTGCAGGCTTTGGTGAAAACCGTGGCTACTTAGACTCCTTTCCCCCTGCGTGGCTTACCCTATCTTTCGTTTTGCTTTTTGGCCCACCAGATCCACTCCTCCTTTTTACAGTAAAGACGGGCCAGGGATTCCCCCCGGGGTACCTCTGCCCCATCCCCCGGGGACGTCACGAGGGCCCGGGCGCCCGCCAGAGCCAGCGTATCGCCGGGCTAGGGGCCAATGATGCAGAACTTGGCGTCCCGTCTGCCTCCACCGGCTGCCGCCTCTGCACCTGCAACCGTTGCCCCGGCATCCTTTGCTCTACCCTGCTTCGCTTCAGGCCCCCCTCTCTGAAACTGCCACTCCCCTTCGCACATGGGGGACCCCAAGAAGTGCGGGGAAAATTTCATCACCATTGTTTCCAACCACCTCGAGATGATAGGGCCCCAAATTTCCCCTACAGACCCGTGCCAAAAAGCTTTCATAATCAGCCCGGGCCGGGAAAGCCTTGGTTTGGGGCCCACCCCCGCTATGGGATCGGGGGGATCCTCTACACTGACCCCCAAAACCCTTTTCCCCCGGGGGTTCCGCACAGCCCTTTGAGGAACCGGCCGTATTTCTTTGGGGCCCCGGGGAAATGCTCCGGTTTCGTCGGGGCGACCCCACATTGGGTTCAGAAATTCTGTACATTTTTTGGGGCACCTCGCTTCGGAGCTGGACTGGAACAACGAAGCTTTTGGGTGCGTTTTTTTGGGGCAAGGCCTCTGGGGCGAATCAAGGACAGCTCGCCGCTGGGGATCTACCAGCCCCTTGGATGCCCCAATCCATTTCCACCCGAGTGGAAAAATTCGCTTCGCCAAAAGGAAACAAGAGCTCCCCTACAAGGGGAAACCGCCTCCACGTTTTTCCCCCCCGTTTGGCTCCCACTTCCCAGGGGTCCCCTCTTCCCCCTCCAATGGCTTCTAAAGAGGAACATATGCGGGTTTGGGAGAGCCCCCGTCCCAGGGGGGGAACTTTCTCAGCTTTCATCTAAGGGGCTTGCTTCTTTTGTGGGGGTTTCGGCCCTTTTCTTTGGGGGACGGGTCCGGTGCGCCTGGGAAACCCCCCCGCACTTAGGGTTTCGTAAAAGGGGAAACCCTAGGGGGCCCAAAGGGCCCCTCTCCCCTTTTGACCATCCCGTATCTTTGGTTGCTTGCCCGGGACACCCCCTTTCCCGGGCCCCCAAACCTTTTTTTAAATTCGGGAAATCGGCGGAAATTTCAAAAACCCACGAACTTGTACCGGGTTTCGTCCCCCGGTGACTCCTTTGCAGAAACCCATATTTGTGTCTTCGGGTTCAGTGGCGAATGCCTTAAGGACGCCATCCGTTTCCGAAAGGGCCCCCCCTTTTCCCCTGCAGATTGGGCCCTTCAAAAGGGGAAACGTTCCCACTTCTATCCTGCCCTCGGCCCCCAAAAACCCCCCCCCGGGCCCCCCCCCCCTTTTTTTGGGGGGGGGGAAGGTTTGGGGGGGGGGATCAACCCCCCCCAAAAACCCCCCCCCCCTTTTTTCCCCCCCCGGGGGCCCCCCCGGCCCCCCAAAAGGGGGGTTTTTTTTGGGGGGGGGAAACCCCCCTCCCCCCTTACCCGGCCCAAAACCCCCCCTGAACCCCCCCCCCCGGGGGGGGGGGCCCCCCCCCCCCCCCCCAAATTAAAAAAACCCACACCCCCCCCAAAACCCCCCCCCCCGGGGGGTTTTTGGGGGGGGGGGGGAAGGGCCCCCCCAAAAAAACAAAGGGGGGAAAAACCCCCAAAAAACCCCAACCCCCCCCTTTCCCAAAACCCCCAAAGGGCCCCCCTTTTCCCCCGGCCCCCCTTTTTAAAAATTTTAAAAAACCCCCGGGGGGAAAAAAAACCCCCCCCCGGGGGGGGGCCCTTTTTCCCCTTTTTCCCCCCCCCAAAAAAAAAACCCCCCCCCTTAACCCCCCAAAAAAAATTTTTTTTTTAAAAAAACCCAAAAACCCCCTTTTCCCCCCCCCCCCCCCCCAACCCCCCCCCCTTTCCCACCCCCAAAAAACCCCCGAACCCCCCCAAAAAAAAACCCCCCCCAAAAAAAAAAAAAAGGGGCCCCCCCCCCCCCTTTGGGGGGGGGCCCCCCAAAAAACCCCAAAATTTAAATTTTATAAAATTTAAACCCCTTTTTAAAAAAAGGGGGTTTTCCCCGGGTTTTTAAAAGGGGGGGCCCCTTTTGGGAAAAAAATTTTTTTAAAAAATTTTTTTTTTGGGGGGAAGGGGTTTTTTTTTTTTTTTTTTTTTGGGTTTTTTTTTTTTTAAAATTTTTTAAAAAAAATTTTTTAAAAAACTTTTAATTTAAAAAAAAATTTTTTGGGGGGTTTCTTTAAAAAAAAAAAGGGGGGGGGGGCAAAAAGGGGGAAAAAAAAAAACCGGGCCCCCGGGTTTCCCGGGGGGCCCCCCCTTTTTTTTTTTAAATTTTTTAAAAAAAAAGTTTTTTTTTTTTAAATTTTTGGGGACCCCCAAAAAAAATTTTTTTTTTAACCGGGGGGGAAAAAAAAAAATTTTTTAAAAAAAAAGGGGGTTTGGAAAAGGGGTTTGGGGGGCCAATTTTTAACCAAAATAAAAAAAAGGGGGTTTTTTTAAAAGGGGGGGGGGGGGGGGGGGGAAAGGGGGGGGGGGAAAAAAATTTTTTTTTTGGGGGGTTTTTTTTTTTGGGGGGGGAAAATTTTAAAAAATTTGGGGGGGGGGAAAAAAAAAAAAATTTTTTTTAAAAAAAATTTGGGGAAGGGTTTTTAAAAAAAAAAAAAAAAGGGGGGGGGGGGGGGGAAAAAATTTTTTTTTTTAAAAATTTTTTTTTTTTTTGGGGGGGGAAAATTTTTTGGGGAAAAAAAATTTAAAAAAAGGGGGGGGGTTGGCCCCCCCCAAAAAAACCCCCCCCCCCCCAAAAAAAAGGGGGAAAACCCCCAGGGGGCCCTTTCCCCCTTTTTCCCCCCAAAAATTTCCCCCCCTTTTTTTAAAGGGCCCTTTTTTTTTTTTTTCCCTTGGGGTTTTTTTTTCCCCCGGGGCCTTTTCCCCCCCCTTCCCTTGGGAAAAAGGCCCTTTCCCCCCCCTTTGGGGAAAAAAAAAAAACCAATTTTTCTGGAACACGCCCCGGGGGACCCTTTCCCACCAAAATTTTAAAACCCCCCCCCCCCTTTTCCCCCCCGGGGGGTTTTTTTTTAAATTTTTTTTTCCCGGGGGTTTTTTTTTTCCCCCCCCCTTTTTTTTTTTTTCCCCCCCCCCCCAAAAAAATTTTTTTTTTTTTAAACCCCCCCCCCCCGGGGGGGGGCCCCCCCCTGTTGGGAACCCTTTTCCCCCGGGCCCCCGCCCCTTTAATTGGGCCCCCCCGGGTTTTTTTTTTTCCCAAAAAAAAAGGGGGGGCCCCCCCCCTTTTTTTTGGGGGGTTTTTTCCCCCCCCCTTTCCCCCCCCTTTTTCCCCCCCCCCCCCCCCAAAAAAAAAAGGGGGGGGGGGGGGCCCCGAAAAGCCCCCCCCCAAAGGGGGGGCCCCCCCCCTTTGGGGGGGGGTTTTTTCCCCCCCCCCTTTTTGGGGGCCCTTTCCCCCCCCCCCCCTTTTTTTTTTTCCCCCCCCCCAAAACCCCCCCCTTAAAAAACCCCCCCCCCCCCCCCCGGGGGGGGGGTGTTTTTTTTTAAACCCCCCGGGGGTTTTTTTTCCCCCCCCCCCCCCTTTTTGGGGGTTTTTTTTTTTTTAAATTTGGGGGGGTTTTTTTGGGGGGCCGGGTTTTTTTAAAACCCCCCCCCGGGGGCCCCCGGGGCCCCCCCCCCTTTCCCCGCCCTTTCCCCAAAGGGGGGCTTGGGGGGGGGGGGAAAAGGGGGCCCCCCTTCCCCGGCCGGGCCCCCGGGGTTTGGGGGGGCCCCTTTTCCCCCCGGGCCCCCTCCCCCGGGGGGCCCCCCCAAAACCCCCCCTTTTCCCCCCCACCCCCGGGGAAAACCCGCTTAAGGGGGCCCCGGGGGGGCCCCCCCCTTAAAAGGGAACCCCTTTAAAAACCCCCCCCAAAAGGTTGCCCCAAAAAATTTTTTTGGGGGGGGGCCCCAAAAAATTTAGTTAAATTTTTTCCAAATTTGGGTTTTTTTTTTTGGCCCCCCTTTTTTTAAAAAAAAACCCCCCCCCCCTTTTTTTCCCAAAAAATTTTTCCCCCGTTTTCCCGGTTTCCCGCTAAAAAAAGGGGGGGGGGGCATTTTAACCCCCAAAAAAAAAAAAGGGTTTTTTTTTAAAAAAAAATTGTTTTGGGGTTTAAAAAAAATTTTTTCCCCCCCCCGCCCCCTCCCAAAAATTTTTAAAAAAAGGGGCCCCCCCTTTTTTCCCCTTTTTAAAATTTTTTTAAATTTTTTAAAAAAAACCCCCCCCACTAAATCCCAAATTTTTTAAAAAATTTTTGGGGAAAAAGGGGGGCCCCCTTTTTGGGGTTTAAAAAAAAAAAAATTTTTGGGGGCCAAAATTTTTTTTTTTAAAAAGGGAAAAAAAAAAAACCCCCAATTTTCCTTTTCCCCCAAAAAAAGGGGGGGCCCCAAAAAAAAAGGGGGGGAAAAAAAAAAAAAAACTTTTTTCCAAAAATTAATTTTTTGGGGGGAAAATTTTAAAAAAAAAAACAAAAAGGTTTTGGGAAAAAAAAATTTTTTTCCCCCCCCCAACCCCTTTCCCCCCTTTTTTAATTAACCCCTTTAAAAATTTTTTTTGGGAAAAGGGGGGGGAAGTTTTCCCCCCCCCCCCAAAAAAAAAAAATTTTGGGAAAAATTTTTAAGGGGGGAAAAAGGGGAAAAAAAAAACCCCCCGGAAAAAAGGGGGGGGGGAAAAAAACCCCTTTTTCCCTTTTAAAAAGGGGAAAAAAAAAAGGGGGGGGAAAAGGGGCCCCCAGGGTTTTCCCCCTTTAAAAAATTTTGGGGGGGGCGGGTTTTAAGGGGTTAATTTTAAACTGATAGCATTAAAAATGGGAAAATAATGTAGGTTTTTCAATTTTCCAGCTAACGAAAATAAGTTATTTTTATCACCTACAACCTGAAGAATTCTGGCTCTCATAGACCTGTTAGATTTTCATTAAGAAGCCCTCCTACTCTTCACTCATTACCTGTATTAATTGCACCTGTTTGAACTTGTTATCTGTATAAAAGACACATGTCCACACTCACACTCCAACCTCTCCACCATGGCCAAGTCCAAAGAGCTGTTTAAGGACATCAGGGACAAAATTGTAGCCCTGTACAAGGCTGGGATGGGCTATAGAACAATAGGCAAGAAGCTTGGTGAGAAGGCAACAACTGTTGGCTCATTTATTAGAAAAGGGAAAAAACACAAGATGACTGTCAATCTTCTTTGGTTTGGGGCTCCAGGCAAGATCTCGCCTCATGAGATAAGGAAGATTCTGAGAAAGGTCAGTAATCAGCCCAGAACTACATGGGAAGACCTGATCAATGACCTGAATAGAGCTGGGACCACAGTCTCAAAGATTACCATAAGTAACATACTACGCCGTCATGGATTAAAATCCTACAGGCACACAAGGTCCCCCTGATCACACCAGCACATGTCCAGGCTTGTTTGAAGTTCGTCAATAACCAACTGAATGATCCAGAGGAGGCGGGAGAACGTTATGTGGTCAGATGAGACCAAAACAGAATTTTTTGGTATCACTTCTACTCGCCATGTTTGGAGCAAGGAGAAGGATGAGAACAACCCCAAAAACTGTCCCAACCGTGAAGCATGGGGGTAGACACATCATATTTTGGGGGGCTTTTCTGCAAATGGTACAGGATGACTACACCATATTGAAGGGAGGATGGATGCGGCCACATATCACGAGATTTTGGTAAACATCCTCAGTAAGAGCATTGAATATGGGTCGTGGCTGGGTTTTCCAGCATGACAATGACCCAAAACACACAGTCAGGGCAACTAAGAGAGGCTCCATAAGAAGCATTTCAAGGTCCTGGAGTGGCCTAGCCAGTCTCCAGCCCTGAACCCAATCAAAATCTTTGGAGGGACCTGAAACTCAATTTAGCCCAGTGACAGTCTCAAAACTTGAAAGATCTGGAAAAGATCTGTAGGGAGGAGGGGGTTAAAATCCTTGCTGCAGCGCATGAAAACTTGGTCAAGAATTACAGAAAACGTCTGACCTCTGTAATTGCAAACAAAGGTTTCTGTACTAAATATTAATATTAATATTCATTTTCTATTGTATCAAATACTTCTTTAATTAGATATAAGCAAACTTGTAAACAGTGTCCCTCTTATAATAGTGTGAAAAGCATAGGATGGCAAGCCAGTATAAAGTAAAAAATTGTACCTTTTATTATATCCAACGTTAAAACAGTAGAAAAATATGATGAAGCAGTGCAAAACCACCAACCGTACTAAACAGTGTGCAATCGGGTATTCCCTCGGCAAGATTCGACGCGTTTCGGTGACGCACACCTTATTCCTGGTCTAACTCACAGTATCAGGTCAAAGTTTAAATAAGGACCGGGCGTTACCCTACATGCAAACAGGATTAACTCTTTAAATTCCAGTAAAGAATAATGGCATAACTCATATATAATAAAAACATGTCTGAGATATACCCAACTTAAATCACAAAAGTGCATAAAAATGAACTATAATCAAGTTGTCATATAACAAGCTGTGTTATATTACGAGACATTTCAGTAATGATAAAGGATATCGTATTTCACATTCAGACCCTGCGGTTGTCGGGTTCTGAGTGTGAATATCCATTTAGCCTCACAACTGAGTAGTTTCTCCCGTATGTTACCTCCCCTAGTGTTGAGAGTAACTCTTTCAACTCCAATACAGCTGAAGGACTTCAGGTCGCCTTCATGTTTCTCTATGAAGTGCTTAGACACAGCAGACATGGTGGTTAACCATTGCGTTTCTCTGGCATCAGAGATATGACGGCTAATCCTTGTTTTAAAGGATGTAGACGTACAACCGAAATATTGTGTTTGACAAATGGTGCAAAAAATCATATAGACCACGTTCTTAGTATTGCAATTTATGTACTGATGTATGTTATAATTTTTTTTTGTGACATAAGAAACAAAGGTATTGTTCATATCCGTAAAATTGCAAGTGAGACAAACATTATGGTCACACCGAAAGGAACCCGCAGTTGTGAGCCATGTTTTATGTGGTCGGTTCTCTGTGCTCAGAAATAAACTAGGGGAGATAATAGAGCCTAGATTAGGAGCTTTTTTGGATATAAACCTGATTCCTTTATGCATTACATTGGCTAGACTGGGATGCGTATACAGAATGGGGAAATATTTTAATAATCGCAACCACCTTTTTGTAATGAGGGGAATATGTAGTGGAAAAAATGATCCCTGAAAACTCATTTCGTCCTTTTTTTTATCTGTTAAAAGACCATCATGTGACATCAACTCCACTTTATTTTTAGACAGTTCTAAAGTCTTTTCTGAATATCCCCTTTGTCTCAACTTACCAAGCACTATCTGCTGTTGCCCCTACCTACTTCTGTCATGGTATAAAATTAATTACTTAAAAAGAAATAATTGAGATTTTCAGTTTGTTTTTTTTTAGATCCTGTCTCTCACAGTTGAAGTGTACCTATAATAAGAATTACAGACCTCTCCATTCTTTGTAGGTGGGAAAACTTAACAAAATTGCCAGTGTATTGTACTTATTCTCCCCACTGTAGATGCGGATTTGTGGAAATTTATTGATAAGAATAACTTTACTAACAACATTCTCAAATAAAGAGAAGGCACCATAAGCCTCTCTTGGTAAATGGGAGAATCTGCTACTGATTTGTTATGCCCTAATTCAACACATTATTAAACACAACATCAAAATACCTCCCAGGATGCCAGTTACTGCATCCAGAATGAGCATGCCCTTGATGAGCAACAGATGACCGCAGAAAACATTGTCTAGATTTTTCTTATTTTTGTCCAAATTGTGGAAGGTTATCCCATCTGGTCAATTCCCTTATGAACGGCAGCCTTGTTGACAATTGCCAGGGGGTTGCTGACTTAGTGTTATTGTATCACAAGGCATTATGGGAAAGGGGCTGAGAAGCCCACAGCGCCCTCTGTTGGTTGTAACAAACCTTAATTTCTTTGCCCACGAGGGCCAAAACCCCAAAAAGGTTTTTTAGCAAGAGTATTTTCTTGGGCAAAAAACCGTTTATTTTTCCTCTGGTGCAAAAAAAAGTCAAATTTGGAGGTTTTTGTTAAAACCCAACAGAGGGCACTGTGGGTTTCTCAGCCCCTTTCCAAAATTGCCTTGGTTTGATATGCAGATGCTAAGTAGAGGGCGAAAAGGCAAAACAAAAAACTCTACAAGCCGTTCGTTCGGTGCTCTCCTTAAGGAGAGATCTTCCCTTCCTTAGTGTTATTGTGAAAGAATAAAAAAGAGGGGAAGCTTCTGTAAAGTGTTGATTCAGGGCAAGGCTGAAGGACACAGTTTGATCTCTCAGAAAGAATAGCTCAGCAAGTTTAGACGACTGAGGCAACAAACAATTGTTGTACACCACAAGTGGTTCATGTCTGATCGTTATATACTATAGGCTCAGTCAATAACTTGCCATTTTCTGTTACAAAGAGGCAGCTATGCGGAACAGTTTCAAGTAGTTTAACTTGTTTGTTGCAGTTGGAAAGTGTTGTCCAATGACACTTTTATAATGTTTTTTCATGTTCGTTTTCTGTGGACATCTCATCATACATAGGTGTCTATAGCAGAAGTGGAAGTCATCAGCCAACTTGCCGCCATTATTGTATGACACCTGTGCAAGTGTGATTGATCATCCTGTGACGTTGATACGGCCATTGTTGGTATGGCTGAGGGTCTAGTGTTCTGTGTGCTGGGCTATGGTTGCAAATGCTCTTAAACATCTGCTCCATCCTGTCTGTCTGCCACAATGGGAAGGAGACTCCAGGGCATTGTTGATACCCACTGCTATGGGTACACTGCTAGAATGAGTGCTACAACACTCATCATGGTAACTACAACATTCATCCACCTAGGAGTGTTTCATCTGGCATTGCTAGCAACAATTCACGGAAAATATCAATACTCCAAAAAACAGTCAAAACAATCACTGAGAGACAAATACAGAACCCTATTGTGAGGGTTATGACAAAATTCACGAACCCCCCAGTTCTTAAATTTTTCCTAGGTTCACCCACACTTATGTCACATGAACCAGGATTTAGGACTTTTCGCCCACCGCCTTTTCCCTGTTCCTGCTACGCTCCTGTCCTCTGCTCGTGGCTCGTGGGCATGTACTCTATACCTAGGGTGCGCGTTGTTTCTTTAAAGGACCAGAGCACGGTTGATCACAAATCGTCTGCTGCCTCTTGATTTACTAGGAAATGGCTTCCTCTGCTCCGGACCCAGGCATAATGATTAAGACTATGCATTAGTCGAAACGCGTCGTGCAATCTGTAGCACTGGTGCTGTTTACAATCTCCCCTGTATTCCCATATTTTTCGGGAATTTAATATTTTTTTTTTTTTAAAAGTTAAGCTGGGTCTTTGTTAATGCTACCTCTAACAACTGGAGTATAATTTTATGCCTGTTTCCTGTCTCCCCCGAGCTAAAGTGACTGGGGGTTCCGTGCTCTGAAAGCTGTCAAAAAAAAGGTACTTTTTAACCCAAATAGTGAGTGGCAAGTGATATTTTCCTTGCTCCGGCCTTTTGTTGGGTTTTTTCTGCCTTGTATGGTATTTGGGTTTTGGGTTTCTGGTTTTCTGGTTTTGACCCTTGTCTTATGTTTGCAGAGTATTCTATGCCTGCTGCCTGCCTCAACCTCTCTCTGCTAGTGACCCAGTTGAACCTCTACAAGCTGCCTGTATACTCTATTAGCACATTAGCTGTCGGCACGATTGGCCACGTCAGGGGTGGCAAACTGGGAGTTTCCCACAGCCAAGTCTATTCTGCCTTGCGGAGGGCTATGGTGAATATTGGGGGGCTATTTAGAATCTGCTTTCTCGTGTGGCTAGTGTCATCTCTCACGGTGACCCAGCAGATCCACCACCTGTGCCCGTGACAGCACAAACTGGCCATGAATCCCACCAATGTGACTCTGCCAGACTTCCATGACATTGTGGCTATAGTGGCCAGTCAAAGTAGTTATCAGGAGCAGCTTTTCAAGATGATTCAAGACATCGCAACCTATCTTACAGAAGCTGCACCTGCTTAGCTCCGCCTTCAGCTTCCTTTGCCAGTCCTGGTCTGCACCTATCGCTGCCTCCTCGTTACCCCAGGGTCCCAAAACATACTGGGGTTTTTTAAACCAGTGCACCATTCACTTTGAGGTTCAGGTGCATGAGCTCTTCTTGGATATAGCTAAGATGGCATTCATTGTTAGCCTGCTCTCCAGTGAATCTTTGGCTTGGGCCACACTCCTCTGTTGATGGCTAACCTGTAAGAGTTTCTGAAGTCCTTCCACAAGATTTTTGAAGAACTTGATTGCGATTCCTCTGCCCCATCATCTCTGCTTCGCTTCCTATACGCAATACAGTGGCCTCTGAGCTGGCCTGGAATAATGAGGCTCTTGTAGCGGCCTTCTGGGAAGGCCTTGTTGGGCAAATCAAGGACGAGCTGGCTGATCGTGGTCTTCCAACTACCCTGGATGATCTCATTGCTCTGGCATCCAGAAATGATGGTTGTTTTTCCAAGAGACAACTAGAGTTTCACAAAAAGATCATCCCAGCTCCACAGACTTCCTGCCTTGCACCAGTCTTCCTAGAGCCCGCAGAGCTGCCACCGACATATTATCATGATGAGCCTTTGCAGGTAGAGAGGCTTCATCTCACAGAGGAAGAATGTACCTGCAGACGCAGTCTAAACCTCTGCCTTTATTGCAGCAGCACAGGACATCAGCACAGAACGTTTCCTGAGAAACTACTCAGTTCGTCTGACTTTTTCTGGGAAATTCCAGTGCCTGGACTTTTTGGGAGAGGCGAGCATAAGCAAAGATGCATCCTCTCCATGCCTGACCACGCCAGTCACCCTCAGCACCCCATCAAGTCCCTGCCTTCCTGAACTCTGGCTTCGCAAAAAACTTATTCACTCATCTCGGGTTCTAAATTACATTTATCAGTCACTCAACTAGACAAGCCTTTGATAATTTCTCCCATCAACAGAGAGGTCCTGAAGGGCTCTGTTCTGTATCGTACTGAACCGCTGATGCTACAGGTTGGGGCGTCACACAAAGAGAAGATTATGTTCCACGTTCTTCCATGCTCCACTTAAGCAGTTCTTCTGGTTTTTTCGTGGTTGCAGCTTCACACCCTAGTATTGGACTGGAAAATGGGAAAGGCCACTTGCTGGGGTGAGCAATATCACTCACGGTGTCTCTTGCCACCCCGTCCACTACAACCCACTTCTCCATCTGTGCTTTTGAGCCTCCAGGTCTTCCTATTCTGTGTCGAGAATTCAAGGATGTCTCCTGTGAGAAGCAAGTAGGCACAACATATCCTCGAGGGCAGTGTACCTTCTGCCTATGCCTGAGACACAGTCCATGTCAGCCTACATCAACAAGAACCTGCAAAACCATTTCCTGCTACACTTTCGGCCTGTGTAGAAGAATGTGAAAGCGGATGCCCCCTACCGTTCCTAGGATACTGCTGGCCCAAATTTATACCGCAGCAAATAATTTCCCCAAAGCGTCTGCACTCCGCAGCTCCCATCAACCTCCAAGCATCTTCTTGGACTAAGACTTGGATGAGGAGTTTGCTTAAGGGGGACATTGTCACACTTCCCAGTTCCCGAAACCCTCGTCCCAGACAGCACTCACCTCTCTCCACTCCTACTCCGCTACCATCCTGTGCTTATGGCCAGCTTATCCTCATACTCTTACCCTAGGGCACGCTTGCTGGCTCTATAAGTTTTAAAGGGCCAGCACACCGCTGACTACCAATTGTCTGCTACTTCCTGCTTTACTAGGAACTTCCTTCCTCTGCTCCTGGCCAATTTGTTGCTGTTTCCTGCCTTGTATTATGCTACTTTTTCCTGGTTTGACCCTTGTCTTAAATTTCTGGACTATTCTCTGCCTGCTTTCTAACTCGACCTCTCTGCCTGTGACCCAGTTACGCCTCTGCATGCCACCTGTATACTCGGCTGTCACTGCGAGTGGCCACGTAAGCGGTAGCAACCAGGGAGTACTACGCAGCCAAGTCCATCCCACCTTGCAGCAGTGAATACCGGGGGCTCCTTAGACTCCACTCTCTGGTGTAGCTAGTGTCATCTCTTGCGGTGACCCAGTAGATCCACCACCTGCACCATGACATTCACCATACAAAATTGTCTGTAAATGCTATGTTTGTTGCCTTCGTGTGAAAACAGCTTGCTCCATGTTACCTTCTGTGCCTGTCTGCCTCCTTCATCCATGCTTAAGTGAGAAAACCATGCAGGTCACTCATGTCTGAGGTCTGATAGCCTCTTACAAACTCCTGTAGGAAAATACACAGACCATAGCTCATTATTAAAGGAGTTTATCAAAGACTTTTAAAAACCTTCCAATAACCTACCACTGTGCTAAAATTAAAAAAAAAAACATACTTACCTCTCCCATTATCACCGTTCCAGCGCTGTTAGAGCTCCAGTATCTCCCCGCCTCCCCCGTCCCTCACTGATTGTGTCACTTTCATGGATCCCATCATGTTGCAATTAATCACTAGCCTCAGCAGTCACATGCCTGTATGTACAGCACGTGACTACAAGGGGTGAGTGATTGACTGCAGCATCATGTGATATGAGACTAGCTGGGTGGTGACAATGGATCTCTTGCAGATCTGCACTGGTGGGGATGAGAGAAACAGATTTTTGTTAATTTTCTATTTTAACACAGTGAAAGGTGGTAAAGAGGTTTTTTTTTAAATTCTTGGAAAACCCCTTTAAATCCCCACACGACATTAGCACATGTAATGATATATTTTTAATTACTCAAAAGTAACAGGGGGGGTTGATCTTTGAAGGCTTTTGACAACCCTGAGCAAACACTACTTTCCTTTCATTCCCTAGCTTCTTCTTGTAGGGTTTCACAAATATTTCAAGGAAAATGTATATTCACATTATCCTGACTGAGATATGCTATATATAGGCACAATTCTTATATGACCATGATTAATCTTAGCCTCAGGGCCAGCTGCTGCACCATCTTGGAGCTTATCACGGGGGTGGTAAATGAAGTGTATAGTGCTAAGTATGTAATATATTGGTCGTCCAAGTATGGGCACTGCTTACTTGCTCTTCAAAGAGTGTCCCAAAAAACGGTAATAAATAGCAGAGAAATTTCTTTCATAATTACACCGTTTTCCATTTGAAATGCAGTGCTCATATGGAAGAAAAGGGCAGCCACACATTATCAGAAAATGTGGTATTACAGTATTATGGAGCAGTGACAAAGAGCATCTCTCGCTCTGGAGGAACTGGTCCTGTCCTGTTTTACACAAAAACCCACTGATATGAATGGACATTGTGTAGTGCGTATTATCCACCATGGTGGCGCTGCAGGGAAACTAAACACTTACTGCCAGGTAGGGGCTCCATATGGAGGACACTCTGTGATCAACTTAATGTTAAGGGACCTGTAATTAGAGCTAGCCTTCTTGACTCCTCTTTTCCCTTCTAACTTACCTCTTCTTGTGTTCTGTGCCTAACTCACTAAGGGCGATAAAAAAATGATACAAATAAAAAGTATACTTCAGCCCGCAAAAAATGCGGAAAAGTGGAAAAACAAAAAGTTTATTGGTTCCAAAAAATGGCGCTGCAGCACAAAGTTAAAGGGGTTTTGCCACGATCTAATGTTGATGTGGGATCCTCCAAAATGGGTATTTAATCACTTTTCTAAATATATGTCATTAAACAAGTGAAGCTTGTGAGATCTACAGCCTGACTTACATGCCCTTAGTTTCCTGACAGTTTACATTAGACACGACCAGGAGCTTGCTTTGTTTGCACTTCTTATCGGATGGCAGGGAACATCAACAAGCTTTGAAGGGATCGGGGAGAAAAGATCCTGTGTCTTTTGTATAGAGAATCCACTGGTTGTAATGTTATTATTTGAGTAAACATGCAGACACTCCTTCTGCTCCCTGCTCAGCCCCCCTCCCTCTTCCCCTGCATCAGTTTGTGAACAAATGAAAGAACACTTCCTGCTAGGAGCTTATCTTCTCTCCTGAGCAGATAAGAGGGAGAAACCAAACTCATATAGCTTGTGCACAATACAGTTCTCCTCTGTGGATTAGCCAAACAATGTTTACTCAAGTACAGAGACTGAGTATCAGCAACGTGCCCGGGAGGAGGAGCGATGACATCACAGAGGTGGTACTTGTTTTTTTTAAACACAACACCCCTTTTTTCAAGCCTCAAGAGGGGAGTATCAGCCTGTTAGGTGAGGAACTTACTTCTTGGCAAAACCTCTTTAAGAAATAGAAATTTTATTTATTTATTTTTTTTTTTAATTACGAGAACATAACCAAAAACCTTGGAATTGCCGGAATTAAACCAACCTGCAGAATACAGATACAGTAACACATCATTTATACTGAAGAGTGAACTCTGTAAAAACAAGAGCCCCACAAACATGGCGCAAATACATTTGTTTTTTTTTTACATTTCACTCAACTTGTTTCTTTTTTTTTTTGGTTTCCCAGTACATTATATGGTATAATCAATGATAAAATTATTTATTACATATTTTCCCTCAAAAAAAGCACCATTGCGAATATGCAGCATAGTAACTACAGAGCACCACGTGTCATTGATATCAGAGTGGAACAAAACTACGAAAGTGTGCAGGGGCAGATCTAAATGCTACAGTGAACAGCTCATCACCAAATGTACAGGGGGAAATCAGACATGTGTCTAAAACAACAGTTCAAACCCTACTCTGTATGGGGCTCTGAAGCAGATGGATGTCACTGCAACTCTGCTAACCAAGTTGCATCAGAAAAAAAGGCTTCCGTTTTCCTGGCAGTATCGGAATTGGACCTCGACTGAATGGCAAAGGGTTGCCTTCTCTGATGAATCATGTTTTGTGCTTTATCAAACAGATGATCATTACTGTGTCAAAGAACAAACACCCTATAACCATTGCTGGAAGAACACAGCTGGTGGTGGCAGTATTGTGGTCTGGGAAATGTTTTTGTGGCATTCTCTCATCCATTTGAAGGCAGTTTCAACCCAGTTGGGTATAAATCCATGCTTGCAGATCATGTGCACTCATACATGCTGATTTTATTCAGTGAGGCAGCAAGACAATAAGACATATTACATGAACAGAAATACCTGACATATCTGGCATTGGTTGAAAGAGCATGAACAAGACCAAGAAGTATTACCCTAGCCTCCTTATTCCCCAGCCTCGAAGCTAATTGAGCATCTGAGGGACCACCTTGATTGTCTTGTTGGCTCTATGGATCCTCTCCAGCAGCTGTGGGATGCAGTCAGCATGGCTCCAGAGATCTGTGCCATCCTACCAGGACCTTACCCAGTCCTTCTAGCGGCTGTCTGTGCTGCACATGGCAGCTACTCTGGATATTAACTGGTGGTCATAATAATGTGCTGTGCCTGTGTAGAAAGACACATTACTTACCCAGAGGTGCAACCTCTTCCAGGTGAGAACTCTTTCAGGGTCAATATTTAGACACTAACAGTCCTCTTGGGTCAGTGCTGTTTTTTGCATTGACTCTCTGCCCCCAGTAGTAGTAGAGAAAGGTCTCTCAAGAGAACCCTTTCTATCATATCCATTTGCCCTAAAAAGACATTTGAATGTGTTATTGTGTATTATTTTTTCATACATTAACTCTATAGCCTAGACTTTAAGGCAACTGAAGGTTATAGGTTCATAAATCTCAAATAACATGTTCGTGTATTCATGTATTTGTTGTCAGAATTAGGTTCCAGGATGCATTTTGTTAGTCATGACATTTACATCATTGACAATCACAAGAGATGAAATTGGTTCTATTTTATGTTGTATGTATAATAGTATAGAGTTAGCAGTGACACATCTACATCGTTGAATTGCACCCAATTTCCATATTTAAGAGAATACATATACTTATGAAGTAAATAATGTCACCCCTGATTCATTATATGCAGCAGCCATCCCGCTGTTCTGTAATAAACGTTATAATTATTCTTCCATTCCTCAAGCATTTGTATTCTTGGTATTATTCAGGGAATCTCGGTATTGCTCTAGTATGTATTCATTTTGTGGATTGGGTTTGAAGGTTGGTCCTGAGATAGTCATTACGCTGAGTGTTTCTTAATGAACAGGCACACCTCAACCATACAAAACAGATTGGGAAGTAGACTTTCAGCTACTCGTACTGTGACAGCTGTTGAAAGGAGGTCGGATGTGCCCTCCATGACCTTCAATCACAAGGGCAATGAGGAAAAGTCCAAAGGATTTTTTTAAAAGATTCTCCAAGTTCTTGTCTTGCTTCTACAAATTTGTAATAAACCTTCTTATGATCTTTTTACTTGAAATAGTTATTAGTGCAAGATGTAACCTTATGCCATGGACATGAATAATTACCTTCGCTATTGATCAGATTCTCTATTGATGCTTTCTTTTGTCAAAAATCAGGACTCAATTTTCTCTGTGAAATTAAAGGGAACCTGTCACATAGGTTGTGCCCCCTTGCTGAGGGCAGCACAAGCCAGTGTCAGACCTGCTGTTCCCAGCACTGTGCCCCTTATTCTGTAAGATGCTGTAGGCTATGTGCACATGACTTATTCACGCCGTAATTGCGGGACGGATGTCTCCGCAATTACGGCGTGTGTACGGGGGCGGGGCGATTTCGTCAAGGTTTTTAAATCAGTGCAGTGTGCTCAGTTAGCTGGTTCTTTCACTCCCTGAAGTATGGAAGTCTAAACAGGCTCCAATGAGAGGTAATATTTAGTGTTAGGACCCACCAGCAATGGGGTCCCCTTGACGAAATTGGGAGGTGGGCTTAAGCAGTTTTGATCAAAAGTGTGAATTAAGAACCCCAAATTTTCATGTATCCCTAGTAGCAGAAATGCTTTTTTCAAATATTTCTATGTACCTTGGATGGTTTTTTAGTACTTTTAAACTATTCCGGAAAAGAGTTAAAAATAATGCAATCAATGCTAACAGCAGGTCCTAGTTGTAATAATCAGCCATCACCTGCCACATATGGAGCGGGCTTACTTCCCTTACTCTCTTACCTGCCATATGACATACCTGCTGAGTTGTCATGGTTGCTGAGGGCCTAATGTGGTTGCCATGTTACTGCTCCTGGGATTACAGATACCAGTAAAAAAAAACATAAAAAAAATTTATGATTCAAATCATCCCTCTTTTGCCATTTTACATACAAAATAATAAGAAGTTAAAAAAATATTTAAAAAAAAAAAAAAAAAAAATTTTTGGGTCATTCCACTTCCCTAAAAAATTGAAGTAAATAGTGAAGAATAAAAACTACACTTCAGCCCACAAAAAAAACAAGCTTTCACTCAAGTCCATTGACTAAAAAACCAAAAGGTTATTGGTCACAAAAAATCATGCTGCAGCGCAGATTTTAAAAAACAAAAATGCCCTTACTTTATATACTAAAACATAGCAAAAATTACAAATTTGGTATCACCAGAAATGTACCAGCAAAATATAGATCACATATCATCTATGCCAAACAGTGAGCTCCAGAAAAAAGAAATCTATTCGGGAAAAATTGTGTAGTTGCAATTTTTTCACATTCCACCCCACAATTTTTTACTGGGTTTCTCATTATATTATATGATACGGTCAATGTCACCAATGTCCGGCAAAATACAAACCCTCATACGTCTATGTAGACGGAAAAATAAAAAAGTTATGGCTTTTGGAAGGTGAGGAGGTAAAAACCAACACAACGTAAAGAATGGTTAAAGGATTATTGATAGTAGCCCAAGGGGCCCATGCATGTCTTTAGTAAATACAATTGTGCAAGCTTATATTCACACATATTTAAAGGGGTTGTCTCACTACAGGGATTGCTTTTTATGTTAAACATCTTGGAAAAACAAGTCACTTGCAAACATGGCCTTAACATCGATAGGTCCTCAGTCCTTAAAGGATTGCTATAGCTTACAGTCCCTGGCTGCATAGCAGCTAGTCGGAGCATAAACCGCCCGTTGAACTTCATAAACTACAGATCAGAAAACTGTCTACGCAGCCTAGTGGAAGCCAGTAAACACGCCCCTTTAATACCTACAGTAAATGTATGCACACACTACATATAAGTAGCTATATATAATTATTACTGTACATACCAAATAAATAAATAAAAACTTACTACACATCAGCACACAGACACTCAGGATGTAAAATCTAAATCATCTGAAGAATTGAAGAAAATGACGTCGTAAAGTTAAATTTGGCACAAAACAATTAATAGTTTTAAACATGTAAAAAAAGCTCAAAAGGCTGCGATACCACGAAGTTATATCCTAAGTATAAAACTCTCATTTATGTAAGAGATAGAGGGGTATCAGAAAGATTCAGAACACTGTAGGATTGTGGACTTGGTATTACACCACCCGGTGTTGCCGGTTTTTCATCTATGTTATGTTTTGAGTGCTTCCTCTCTCCATCTCCTGCGTTTTTTGGATTGACAGAGGCTGATTGTTTGGTAGGAGACTGGTGGGATTGATTTGAATTACATGGCATTGAGTCGGCATATTCTTCATCCAAAGGGTCTGATGGTGCAATGGATTCCATCGAGATTAAACTGATACGTTTACTCATTTGAGACTGGTTAACAGTTCTGCAGTCTCCATAGATTTATGGGTTCCAGTTGGTTTCAGTTGGTTTCCAGTTGTAAACTTGGTTGTTTTCATAGTCCAAGATGTCACGCTTGATAAATTTTGTCTTGTTCAATATTAAAATCCAGGAGATTGGTACATTCTGATAGATAAGCTTGTTATTTCTTAATATCCTCTGATAGTTGTTCTAATTTAAAGGGGTTCTCCAGAACTATCTTTTTATTTGTTAAAGAGCTCACAACTTAACTATATTGAACTTTGTAATTGATACTAATTAAAAATTATTCATCTGTTCTGCTCTGCAAAACCAGGCAGGGAGCCCTTTACTCCCCTTCTTTATAATGTCTGCATACCATGTGACATCCATTGATCACATGGCTTGGCTACTGAGTCTAGGGATGTTATGTCATCACTCAATGGGTGTGCTTTGAAGCCAGACTACGCTCATAAACACTCCTCTTCAGTGGGTATGACCTGAGCAGAGAAGATCTGGCTGCCTTTAGTGACTCGTCAGTCACTATGTAAACAGAGGTGCTCACAGGAATGTAATCATTAAAATACAGAGATGGAGGCTGCAAGTAGAATACTTGCATTATTTTATTGGCTGAATGTGCATTAGGACCTCTGAGTATATCCAGCAGCAGACAGAAAAAAGTCTGCCTACTGCTCTTTATATAGTAGTGGTGCCAGGGTAAAACATCATCAGATGCTCCCCTGACATCACTGTGTGCAGAGAGGATGACACATCCGCTACAGCAGCACACAGCTTTCCCGTGATCAGTAACTGATTGCTGTGGGTGATGTGACATCACCCATCTTTCTTGGATGCTAGACAGGCTATCCAGTGTACAGGAAAGCTGAGATAGCTGTGCACCTCCTGTAGCGGATGTACAGTACATACGTAGAAATATATATATATATATATATATATATATATATATATATATATTTGTACATGTATTACATATAGGATGAGGAAAGAATGTCTTTGTACTATGTTACAAACTGATTACTACACACAGTCAGCTGCAAGCAACCAGGGAGTGAAGTGGAGCAGAGATGCAGGGGTAGGAGTTGTACATGTCTGAGAATTATAATGAACAGTGCTAGGAGGATTAGGGGGCAGGTGCAGAGAAGTCCTAGATTATAACTGCAAGGAATTCTGGGACTTAGGAAATAGCTACAGGAAAACTACTGACAGTCCGACAACCAGGAAGATTCACTGATGTTACGATAGATGAATAAGAAGGCAAAAGGAAAGAAAAGGAACACATGAAGGTAGTGGAATATCTACTTTTCAATATAAATGCTGTTTAGAGTGTTTTATGAAATCAATAAACTCCCAGATAATACCTTTAATGTTTTCATGTTTTATAATCAATCTCATCAGATTTAGTGAACATTGAGATAAAATAGTATTCCAATCATCTATAAATTCTTCTGAATAGATTACCAGAGGTACTTTTTTTTAAGTCTAATACCCCTAGGGATCATGTCATTCCTGTGTGGGTACATCTTATCCAAGATAGTCAAAAAGGTAAGGCCCTATAGACAATCAATATTCCCAAAATTCCTTATCTTAAAATATAATCTTTATTAAATAGATCTAAAATTACCTAAGTACAAAAAAGGCAAATTTTTACATCAAATAAACTGACAGGGATTGAACCCTCTATAGTATATACTCTAAAGAAGGGGAAGGTCAACGGGAGACAAAGATAATATACCCTTAGCCTGTCCCTAATTGACCACTCACCTGGAACAACTCTTCACGGGGTAACCACCCGATAAAAAAACTACTGCACCCTAATAGGATATCTTTAGATCATCTTTCATGGGTCATGTAAAGTCATGGGTACAGAAGCACAAAAGTACAAAATCAATGTTATGGGACTATTATCCCACTTTTGACTTAGTATAAGGTAGACACATAGGTGGTATATAGAGCTCAAACAACAAAGCCATATATATATATATATATATATATATATATATATATATATATATATAAAATATATAAATTTATCCAAAACCACTCAAATGACCCCTTTGCCTCAAACACCTAATCTTGGGGCAAAAAAGGTTTCCTCCCAAATTCCCAAGGGGCCCAAAAGGCAAGAAATTTTAATCACCAAACCCCACCATTCCCCATTTTATTTGGTGACCCAAATTGGCCCTCCACCCATATTCCACAAATAAAATAAAAATTTTTTAATCTATATTAATTATATTTAAATTATAGTTTCTTTCTTAGTAAAGAGGGGATTTTTTTTTTGTTGCGTAGCCCATTTAAAGTTCCCGTATGTGTCAAATGCCCTTCTGCCTACCTTGGTTGGTAAAACGTGGCTATTTATCCCCCTGTTCCTTTCATCAGGCCGAACCCAGCGCCCCTTTCTCCTTGTTGCAAAAAAAAAACAATAAACAAAAACACAAAAAAAAAAAAAAACAAAAAAAAAAAAAAAAAAAAAAAAAAAAAAAAAAAAAAAAAAAAAAAAAAAAAAAAAAAAAAAAAAAAAAAAAAAAAAAAAAAAAAAAAAAAAAAAAAAAAAAAAAAAAAAAAAAAAAAAAAAACATAAAAAAACAAAAAAAAAACCCCCGCCCCCCCCCCCCCCCCCCCCCCCCCCCCCCCCCCCCCCCCCCCCCCCCCCCCCCCCCCCCCCCCCCCACCCCCCCCCCCCCCCCCCCCCCCCCCCCCCCCCCCCCCCCCCCCCCAAAAATGGGGGAAATCTCCGGGGGCTCCATCGGAGCGGGAAGGTGGCAGCATCGTTTCTCATTCACTTAGATGCAGCGGCCATGTTTGGCGCAGCATCTAAGGGGTTGAACAGCACAGAATGACACCAGCGGGTGTCAGCTGCAATTAGCAGCCAGCTCCTGTTGGCTATGTATGGGATTGCAGCACCTCCAGATGCGGTAAGGGGTTAAGCAGGGTTCCCATCATTTTTTTTGCCAGGACCCAGGTTGCTTAGCATTTTTGCAGGGTCCCCAAAATTTTTTGTGCCAGGACACAGGATGCTCAGCATTTTTAGGTTACCCAATAGTTTCCCTGCCGGGACCCAGGCTGCTCAGCATTTTTAGAAGGCTACACAATAGTTTTCCTGGCAGGACCCAGGCTGCTCAGCATTTTTAGAAGGTCACCCAATAGTTTTTCTGCCGGGACCCAGGCTGTTCAGCATTTTTAGAAGGTCACCCAATAGTTTTTAACCGGGACGCAGGCTGCTCAGCATTTTTAGAAGGTTCCCCAATAGTTTTTCTGCCAGGACCCGGGGTGCTTAGCCTTTTAAGCAGGATCTTCAACATTCTTTCTTTCAGGACACAGGGTTCTTAGCATTTTTAGCAAGGTCTCTGTAATGAACGGCGCCGCAGCCCATCTCCCGGGAGCGTTCGTTCCCCGGTCCTCTCCCTTGTACCGGGGGTGAGTGGCCCCGTGGTCCGTGCGCCGAACCCTGGACGCACTCGGCCCGCGGGGGTCAACTACTCATCCGACCCCGCTCCTGACTCCAGGCGCGCCTGTCCCGGCCGGTGCGCGTGTTACAGCTCCCTAGAGTGCGCACGCGCCGGCCTTCTCAGATTTAAAGGGCCAGTGCGCTGGTAATTGGCTGTTGCCGGCCACTGACCCTATATATTGGCTCCTCCTCCAGCAGTCCTCTGCCGTATCTTTAGTGCCCTCGGAGCCTATTGAGAAAGCGTTTGCTTCTTCTAGTGTTTTCCATTGTACTGCACCGTTTCGCTACCGTCCTCTGACCACGAACCTCTGCCGCCTGCCCTAACCTACTGCCTGTCCCCGACTACGAGCCTGTCTTAAGATTTTGTACCACGCTTACCCTTGGCTACCACCGCAAGCAAGTCCCGCCAGTGGAAGCGACCTGGTAGTTTCCCGCCGCAGCAAGTCCATCCCGCTTTGCGGCGGGGTCTGGTGAAAACCGGGTTCTACTTAGACTCCGCTCCCTGGTGTGGGCTTTCACCATCGCTTGCGGTGGCCCAGCGGATCCACTACCACTGCCGTTACAGTAAGATCTGGCCATGGATCCCGCCAAGGTGCCTCTGCCTAGTGAAGCGGACCTTGCAGCAGTTGTTGCGCAGCAGTCACGTCAGATCTCGCAACAGGCACAGCAGTTGGACCAGCTAACCGTCATGTTGCAGCAACTTCTGGCGAACCAGCAGCAGCCGTCATCTCCTCCCGTGGCTAATCCGCCTCCAGCTGCACCGCCTGCAACGGTGGGTCCCAAGCTCCGGTTACCGCTACCGTCGAAGTTTGAAGGGGACTCCAAGCAGTGCCGAGGTTTCATCACCCATCGAATTAATGGTGGACCAGTTCCCAACGGAGCGTTCTAAGGTGGCTTTCATAGTCAGCCTGCTGTCCGGAAAGGCCTTGGCATGGGCCACACCCCTGTGGGATCGGAACGATCCAGTGACGGCGGATCTGCAGTCCTTCCTCCAGGAGTTCCGCGGTGTTTTCGAAGGAACCTGCTCGGCATCCTCCGCCGAAACGGCTCTTCTAACCCTGTGCCAGGGGGACTCGTCGGTGGGAGACTATGCGGTGCAGTTCCGCACATTAGTCTCAGAGTTAGCCTGGAACGAGGCCGCCCTATGTGCCACCTTCAAAAGGGGTCTCTCGAGTAGGATTAAGGATGTGCTGGCCGCGAAAGACATCCCGTCCTCCCTCAGCGAGTTAATTCAGTTGGCTACCCGCATTGACGTGCGTTTCGCCGAGAGGCGAGAGGAGCTTCGGCAAGAACGAGAGGTAGCACGGCCACGCCGGTTTCCACGCCTGGCTCCAGTGTTCCAGAGGCAGCCTATGCAACCGGCACCACTCCCTATTGAGGAGCCCATGCAGGTCGCTCATATCTCTGAGCAAGAATTGGCCCGACGTCGGTTAGGCAACCTGTGCCTGTACTGTGGCAGTCCTGAGCACCTCCGGAGGAATTGTCCCCAACGTCCAAAACGTCCGAAAAACTCCCGCACCTAGGGTCCATGGGAGAGGCGTCCCTAGGTGCAAATTCCTCCTCTCCACGCCTGATGTGGCCAGTACAGGTCGTGACTGATGCTGGACTCACGTTTCGGGTCTCTGCCTTCCTGGGCTTTGGCTCGGCCGGGAACTTTATACACCGTGCTTTAATATCGCGGTATCGCCTCGGTGGTCCGTTTGGAAAAGCCGCTGGTCATCTCCTCGGTCAGCGGTGAGCTGCTAAGCAACACAGTACAATTCATCACCAAGCCACTGTCTCTTCACGTGGGAGTCCTGCATAAGGAGAAAATCTCTTTCTATGTATTACCACGCTCTTCTTCAGCGCTTCTCCTCGGACTCTCGTGGCTGCGACTCCACTCTCCTACTCTAGACTGGACGTCGGGTGAAGTCACTCGCTGGGGTCCCAACTGCCTGAGCCGTTGTCTGATGGCACCTCGCCCGGTGCTTACTGGCTCTCGCGCTGTTCCCCGCGAACCATTGCCCGGGCTACTCCCTGAGTACCAAGAGTTTGCCGATGTCTTTTCGGAAAAAGAAGCGGAGATTCTTCCTCCTCATCGACCATATGATTTCCCGATCGACCTTCAGCTATGTCTGATTATATCCAGGAGAATCTCCAGAAGGGGTTCATACGGAAATCCTCCTCTCCCACAGGTGCGGGATTCTTCTTCGTGGAAAAGAAGGACGGTACCTTATGGCCCTGCATAGACTATCGGGGACTTAACAAGATCACAGTGAAGAATCGGTACCCTCTGCCGTTGATCCTTGAGCTCTTTGATCGCCTACGTGGTGCAAAGATTTTCTCCAAGTTGGACTTGAGGGGGGCCTATAATCTCATCCGCATCCGTGAGTGATGAGTGGAAAACGGCTTTTAACACCAGGGACGGGCACTTCGAGTACTTGGTCATGCCATTCGGCCTGTGTAACGCCCCAGCTGTCTTCCAGGAATTCGTGAACGACATCTTCAGAGATCTCCTGTATACTTGTGTCGTGGTATACCTGGATGACATCTTGGTATACTTACCTGACCTGGAGACTCACCGTGTTCACGTCCGCCAGGTTCTGACGCGCCTCCGTGCTAACCGCCTATACGTTAATTTGGGGAAGTGCATCTTTCATCAAACCAGCCTGCCTTTCCTGAGATATATTATCTCTGACCAAGCGTTGCAAATGGACCCAGCAAAGCTGTCTGCGGTCTTGCAATGGCCTCGCCCTGTTGGTCTTCGGGCCATACAACTCTTCCTGGAGTTTTGTAACTATTACCGGCAATTCATCTCGCACTTCTCCACACGGGTGGCACCCATCGTGGCCCTCACGAAAAAGAACGCTAACCCGCGAAGTTGCCCATCAGAGGCGGAGGAGGCGTTCGTGAAATTGAAGACTGCCTTTGCCTCCGCTTCTATCCTGTCACGGCCGGACCCTGCAAAGCCTTTTGCACTTGAAGTAGACGCCTCGTCTGTCAGGGTCGGTGCGGTCCTCACGCAAAAGGGACCAACAGGTAGAACGGTCACTTGCGGATTCTTTTCCAAAACATTCTCGCCGGCGGAAAGAAATTATACGATTGAAAACCGGGAATTGTTGGCCATCAAACTTGCCCTGGAGGAATGGCGTTAACTACTGGAAGATGCTCGACATCCCATCTGTATCTACTCAGATCACAAGAACCTCCAGTACCTCCAGACGGCCCAGCGACTTAATCCACGTCAGGCTAGGTGGTCGCTCTTCTTCTCCCGATTTGATTTCCAAATCCACTTCCGTCCTGTAGAAAAGAATGTGAAGGCAGACGCATTGTCACGCGCTTCCGACATGGTCAGAGAAGAAGTGTCCCCTGAGCACATAATACCTCCGGAGTGTCTTGTCTCCGCAGCTCCAGTCGACCTCCGGAATTTCCCGCCTGGGAAGACATACGTGAGCCCCACACTCCGCAGAAGGATCTTGAAGTGGGGGCACTGCTCATTGGTGGCCGGACACCCCGGTGCCCGTAAAACTTGCCTCCTTATCGCGCGGTTCTACTGGTGGCCGGACCTCGCTAAGGACGTTAAAGAATTTATTGAGGCCTGTGTCACCTGTGCCTGTAACAAAACGCCTCGTCACAGACCAGTCGGGCTCCTGCATCCCCTGCCCATCACTACCAGTCCCTGGTCGCATTTGGCAATGGATTTTATAACCGATCTTCCCCCTTCCTCTGGTAACACCGTGATCTGGGTAGTTACAGATCGGTTTTCTAAAATGGCACATTTTGTCCCACTGACAGGTCTACCCTCCGCCCCGCGCTTGGCCAACCTGTTTTTTTTTTTTTCTCCACATTTTTCGCTTACACGGGATGCCCCTACAAATTGTCTCTGACAGTGGAGTCCACTTTGTCTCCAAATTCTGGCGGGCCCTCTGCTCCCTGCTTCAGGTGAAGCTCGATTTCTCCTCGGCCTATCACCCCCAGACGAATGGCCAGGTAGAAAGGGTCAACCAGGTTCTGGGAACCTACTTGCGCCTTTTTGTCTCGGCACGTCAGAATGACTGGTCTGACTTGCTTCCATGGGCGGAATTTTCTTATAATTCCCTAGATTCTGAGTCAGCGGGTGCCTCTCCTTTCTATATTGTGTACGGCCTGCATCCCCCGCCCTCCTCTCCCACTAGCTTCTCAGTCCAAAGTCCCTGCAGCGGATATGTTGGTCTGCGACATGAAGGCTATTTGGGCCCTGTACCTCCAGTCATTGTTCCGTGCTTCGGCACGCATGAAAGCTCAGGCGGATAAGAGAAGGAGTCCCCTCCAGTTTTTTCTCCTGCCGATAAAGTATGGTTATCAGCCAAATATATCAGACTTAAAATCCCAAGTTATAAATTGGGTCCCCGCTACGTGGGGCCATTCGAGGTGCTTAGACGTATAAACCCGGTGGCCTACAAACTCCGGCTCCCACCTTCCATGCGCATCCCGAACTCCTTTCACGTGTCCCTTCTCAAACCCCTGGTCCTCAACCGTTTCTCTCACAGGGCAGCCCCTCCATCTCTGGTGGCGGATGCCACTAATGTTTTCCAGGTAAAGGAGATCCTGGATATGAAGGTGTCCAAGGGGAAACGGTATTTTCTCATCGATTGGAGGGGGTTCGGGCCCAAGAAACGGTCATGGGAGCCGGAGGACAACAGTCTGGACTGGCAACTTTTACAAAGGTTCCTCCAGGCTGGAAAGAGGGGGAGGCCACAGGGGGGGGTACTGTAATGAACGGTGCCGCAGCCCATCCCCCGGGCTGCGGGTGCGTTCGTTCCCCGGTCCTCTCCCATGTACCGGGGGTGAGTGGCCCCGCGGTCCATGTGCCAGACCGTGGGCCCACTCGTCCCGCGGGGGTCAACTACTCACCCGATACCACTCCTGACTGCAGGCGCGCCTGTCCCGGCCGGTGCGCGCATCCCCGCTCCCTAGGGCGCGCGCGCGACGGCCTTCTCAGATTTAAAGGGACAGTGCGCCGGTAATTGGCTGTTGCCGGCCACTGACCCTATATATTGGCTCCTCCTCCGGCAGTCCTCTGCCGTATCTTTCGTGCCCTCGGAGCCTATTGAGAAAGCGTTTGCCTCTTCTAGTGTTTTCCTGTGTACCGTACCGTTTCGCTACCGTCCTCTGACCATGAACCTCTGCCGCCTGCCCTAACCTACTGCCTGTCCCCTACTACGAGCCTGCCTTACGATTTTGTACCACCTTTACCCTTGGCTACCACCGCAAGCAAGTCCCGCCAGTGGAAGCGACCTGGTAATTTCCCGCCGCAGCAAGTCCATCCCGCTTTGCGGCGGGCTCTGGTGAAAACCGGGTTCTACTTAGACTCCCCTCCCTGGTGTGGGCTTTCACCATCGCTTACGGTGGCCCTGCGGATCCACTACCACTGCCGTTACAGTCTCCAATGGTTTTTCTGCCTCTCTTTTTTATTAGAAAAGCTCCACCCCTACACATCACACTACACACACTACACACCACAATCACACTTCACACACCCTCTTCCTCTCACTAAAGTCAGAGGCATTCTCTAAGACAATCAAGATGGAACCCAGCACAAACCATCCCATTCCCCAAACCACACCTAACTACAACCAAATGATCTAAAACATGTCCTATACAGTATTATACAATATAACTATATCCTAGCTCATCATGAACATTAAAATATCTTAGCTTATCATAAACTTAGTTAAAGGTTCATGTCTAATTCAATCTCCTGCCACTTGCTTGGCCTAAAAGCAAATCATAAGGCTACAGGTGACATGCCATCCCACCACCAGCATGGGAGACTTCCAGACTAGGGCAACTTGAAGGAGACAACCTCCAAAGAAGAGCAGCCCTTCCTGGGCCCAGCCTTTTTACCTCCAAAGAGTACACCTTCACCAGGTCACCCAGGATGTAACCTACTACCTCTCCCTCAGGTTGGATCTTCTGTCAGGAGGACCCTAGATACCATGCCTCTCAGGTAAAGTGTCAAACCTTTAAGCTAATCAAAAACAATGATACCCAGTCTCAGACACCTTGGGACCTGAATGCCCCATAGGTCCACTCAGGATAAGAAAGAATGGCTAGACTATGGAGTCCTCAACCCACTTATATACCCCTGTATTAAAGGAACAATGAAGAAGGTATTGGTCCATACTCAAGGGCATAACTAAAAAAGCCTGGTCTCCAAAGCAAACATACAGACTATAGCTTAGAGGCCCAGTGTCTTAGAAGGGAGGAACAGAAGATCCTCTACCCAGAGATTGTGTTACAGCTATGGCCTGTACCCCTCAGAATCATATTACCAGGTAGGTAAACCCCCATTAGATATTTTAGAAGGCCCTAAGTAGGTAGGTTGGTAGGCTCCAGGTAGGTGGGTAAGTCACAGGTAGGTATATATGTCCCAGTTAGGTAGGTAGGCTACAGGTAGGTAGGTAGGTAGATTGGTTCTAGGTAGGCAGTCCCCAAGTAGATAGGTAGGCTGTTGCTAGGCCCCAGGTAGCTAAGTAGGCAGTAGGTGGGAGACAGGTAGGCTGTAGGTGGGATGTAGGTAGGCAGGCTATAGGTAGGCCCCAGGTAGGTAGTTAGATAGGCTTTAGGTGGGGCCCACATAGGTTGGTAGTTATATAGGCTATAGGTGGGACCCACATATATAGATAGCCTATAGATGGTTCCCACATAGGTAGGTAGATAGGCTATAGGTGGGGCCCACATAGGTAGATAGGCTATAGTTGATGCCCACATAGGTAGGTAGTTAGATAGACTATAGGTGGGCCCCACATAGGTAGTTATATAGGCTACAGGGGGCCACACATATGTAGACAGGCATTAGGTAGGTTATATGGTGCCCCATATACGTAGGCAGGCTTAAAATAGGATATAGGGGGCGCCATATAGGTAGTCAGGTTTTAGTTAGGTTATTGGGGCCCCATATAGGTTGGTTGGTTCAGGGTGGTGTATAGGGGGTACTTTATAGATAGGCAGGCTTAGGGGTAGGCTATATGGGGCCCCACATAGGTAGGCAAGCTTTAGGCAGGTTATACGGTGCCCCATATAGGTAGGCAGGTTTAAAGTAGGCTTTAGGGGGCTCCACATAGGTAGGCAGTTTTTAGATAGGTTATTGGGGACCCATATAGGTAGATACACTTAGGGGTAGGTTATACGGGGCCCCATATAGGTAGGCAGGCTTAGGGTAAGTTATAGGAGACCCAGACAGCTGCTTTAATGGATGTATGCCTAAAGTCTGAGCAATGTCACCTGCTAATAGCACCAATCCATATTTTGTATCATGCACTCTTTAATTTATTAAGGTCATTTCTAGTCACATAAAACATATTTTCCCACACTTACTCCTGACATTGGGGGACTCACTTTATCTGTATCATTTAATCATTTGAGACGTTTTAATGGAATGCAGAAAAGAAACACATAAGAACTGAAAGTTAAAAATTAAAATGATTCAGTACTTTGTAAAATATTCCAATAAAGTCGAAGCCCTCACTAATCTAGACAGTATTAAGGCTATATTGCATCTTCCCTGAACAAAGCATTCTCAGATCCTTCTAATGAAGATGGCCAACAAAGTGCAACCCCCTGAAGTGTCTGGATGTCATTGATGTGGCTTGTAACCTTTAGACAGCAGGTTGAGGCTTTATTAAAACAGCTGGTTTTGCACTGACAGCTAGTTCCCCTGGGCGCGCAGGATGTATGATACTAATATGTGTTGCTAATTGCAGATGCTCATCTTGCTGCGAGAGCTGATGTCTTTAAGGAACTTAGTAATCTCCCTGAAAACCGTGCACAAGATAATAAAAGCCAACATCAGCTAGACCACAGGCTCGAATCACCTAAATAAATATAGGACCCTTGCATTCAGTATTTATATGCAATAAGCCCAGAATGGAATGATTTTTAAAGGGGTTTTCCATGACTATCTTTTTGTTATAGAGCTCACATATATTGAATTATGTAAATGATACTCATTAAAAATTATTTACCTGTTCTGCAAAACCGGGCAGAGAGCCCTTTACTCCCCTATACTTGTGATACATTATCGTTGCAGACTGGTACTGGTCCTATAGTAATATATTACTACGATAGGCTTCTCCTGTGTGGCTCTTTTCCTTTAGACATTGTGTCTTTCTTTGCCACTGATGTTTGGCTGGCACTAGTGAGCAGTGTCAAACCGGGTTGCCTATGGCCCATTGGAAGTGTATGTTGGAACCCCCCCCCCCCTCTCCTCCCCTCTACAGCTACTCTACATGCCTTTTATACTCTGCCTCTTGCTTTTTGCCTCTTTAAGGATGCATGAGCAGTTGAAAAGCAACTTCAAAGGAGTTTTGTCATGAAGTAAAATTGACGTGGGAAGTTTGAAAATTAAATAATAAACATTTTCACCATTCATCATTATTAAAAGTTCTGCACCGTTTTTGTTTTAGCTGCTCCTGTAGTGATCCATTGTTTACAGCTCATCTCCAGGGGATACGACCAGGGCTGTGAGCTCCTCAGTCCTGGTCGCACATGCTCAGACATCACTTCTCTTCTCAGGCAGCTACTGAGTGTTCAACCCCCAGGTGCTCTCATTCTACTCCTGTCCTACTCAGGTTTGTGCATTGATAAAGAGGAAAAGAATCCACAGGTTAAAGGGGATGTATCACTTCGTCAGTTAGCCTGTTTCAATGCTCTCACAGCCTCTCCGTTACAGAGATTCAGGGGCGTTTCTTCCCCTCCCAGCTGGGTGTTTCTTAACAGAAGGGATGACATCACCCCCCCCTTCACTGTTCATGCTGGCTCCGTGTGTCCCCCTCCACATGTCACTGTGTCTCTCCCTATGCAGAGTGTGTAAGAGCTGTTTACATACCACAGGCTTGCATTCATGTTACAATTGAATCCAGTCTTGTATAAACTCCTCCAGAGCTGTGCGGAGTGAAATGCTCTCGGCCTCTAATGCTCCTTCTATGTTTAGGCACAGTCGCACAATTGTGCTGTTTTCTAATTACAGAAGCCCCGCAGAGTTATTCTGTTTCTTCTGGCTGTGCAGAATGAAAATATGCCGGTCCCTTACTTTGAGTGAGAGGCAGGAATGCAAGCTCCATGAGTACGGCCGACCGGGGGCTGAACAGAATGTAAGTGAGCTCTCAGCTAGGGAAATGCAAGGAGGAGGGATCCGAAAAGCACTGGATATCAGTGTAAACAGAAACAGAAGATAAGGGATCCTGTGATAACAAGACAGCTTTGCTAATGACATCCAATTGCAAAGTTGCTTATATTCACTGTACCTTATTCTGAAGACCATTCAATGAAATGATACAACCCCTTTAAGTTCCTACAGGGATTTGAACCAAGGACCCTTGTGCTGTAAAGCAAAAATGTTACCTCTGAGCTACATTGTAGCTACTTCCAAATCATAAACAGACCTTTCTTTCACTAGAGGGAGGAAAGGCCTGGTGATGTCATCCTGCTGGGTCACATGATATGCAATTCAAACAAATCACACACATCCCCTTCTGAACACACAGAGCTGAAGAGCTGGATGCAGGAGGTATGAAATGAGATCGTGGCAAAACCCCTTTAAGTCTCCCATGCTCAGGGGCTTCCCCTGTTCCTATGTGTCCAGTTCAAACCTGCTGGTTAGTGTCATCTGCCAGGTGCACGTCTTGCGGTTGCCATTACGACCATGGTATCCATGGTTGCTTGGCTGCCACGGTCACATGCTCGGAGGGCTCTCTAGTGTTGTCACTGCCTTCTGACATCTTTGGTATATGCTGATGCCATCTCTAGGGGAGTGTTTTAAGCAATGTGTATGTTGTGTATGTTGTGGGTTTCCCTGCATGTTGCATGCCGCTCTGGGTCTGAGGCTTGCTTGGCTTCTACATGTATGGTTGTTTTTTGTGTAAACGCTAATAACCCCTGCATCAAACCATATCAGGTAAACAATCAGAAGGGTCTTCATGTATTGGGAAGGGTCTTTATCGATTGGTCTACCTGTGTTTATATTAAAAAAAACTTTGCATTGTTGCCATACTATGAGTACAAACCATTTTCTGGTTTGAAATGCGTAAGCTGGAGCCGGGTCTCTGACCACCTTCATCATGTGTTTTTAAAAGAGTAACTCAATAAAGGATCAGTTTTAGCATTTACAGAATTGCTGGAACTTTGCAAGTTTAGAAGCTGAAACTACACTATTCATTGAGTTTAGTCGTAGATCTGGCTATGTTCCTCCATTGTACTGTGTGGAATGATCCATGCCACTTTTTTCAATATGAATGACTAATTACAGGCAGTCCCTGACTTACACCGTTCAGACATACATCTATCCCCTAGTTACAAACAGAGACTTATAGGGTAGTCTGGCCCTTGTTGTTCCCTGTTCCACAGCAGATAGAAGCTGTGTAACGACAAGTTCCAGCATGTCACAGCAGCACATGAGGTGAAATCTTCTTAACAGGGGCACAGAGAGCCAAACAAATGTAAAGACCCTTCCCTGCACTATCCAAAACTAAAAAAGAAAAAAAAAAAAATTCTGTGCTGGAGTTACATTTAGTAAATATACCTCTTCTGATTTACATACAAATTCAACTTAAGAACATACCTGCAGTTCTTATCCCGTATGTAACCCGGGGACTGCCTGTATATTGATTATTTATTTTTGAGGTTTTTTTTCAGGCCGGTTTTACGTGTTTTGAACCTCAGTGCTGTCTTCTCCATGCTCCCACACTCTCTACAGCTCACATGAATCCATAGCTATCACCTCCCACACGGTGCAATTACATGTTCACATCTGACAAGTTATAACATTTGTTTTGTTTTCCTTATTTCCTTGTAGACATTGACAATATGATTTGGGTGAAGGTACAGTATACAAACCTAATGTTAGTATTGTTTAACCCCTTACTGACATGTAATACATGAACACATCATCTTGCTGGTAAGGAGCTATGGAGCGGGCTCACATGCTAAGTCTACTCTATAGGCAGCCGGTGCCAGCTGATTATTACATCTGATACCCGTAGTTAACAGCAGGGATTGGAGCTGGCTCCGGTAGCTGCTGTTTAACCTTTTATATGCTGAATAGCGATCATAGCCATGGTGTCTAAATGACAAAAAAGACAGCATGATGTTGATTGGTTACCATTGAAGCTGAAAACCTAATGAAGGCTTTCAGAGCTCCGATGATAGAGCTTCAATTACCTCCTGCCTCAATCGCTATCTTGATACACCCCTCTGAATTAGTTATGTAATGCAGAAGGGTTTAAAAGCGATCGAGCTCCCTAGTGGTCGAGTACCCTAGAGGGACTAACTGTACAAGTGTAAAAATAAAAAAAAGTTTTAAAAATAAAACCTAATGTAAAAAATATTAAAAGTTCAAATCATCCCCATATGACATATTACAAATAAAAAGAAAAAGGTTACATATAGTTGGTATCACCGCGTCTGTAAAAGTTCTATCTGTTACAATGTAACATAATTTATTTCATAGGCTGAACAGCATAAAAAAAATTCCAAATGCCAAAATTGAGGGGGAGGGGATTTTGGTCGTCTTCCATCAATGAAAAATTGTAATAAAAATTGATCAAAAAGTTATACGTATCCCAAAATGGTACCAATAGAAACTACACTTCAGTCCACTAAAAATGAGCCCTCAGTCAGGTCCATAGGTAGAAAAACAAAAAAGCTAATGGTCACAAAATATTTGCAGAAAATTTAAGAAATGGGAATGTTTTTATTTTTTACTATTGTACTGAAACATAAAGAAACCCTTACATATTTTGGTTGCGTTCAAATTATACCGACCCTGCAGAATAACTTAAACATAATTTTTAAAGATGTATGAACAAAAACAGCCCTACTGCGTGGTCTTGCAGTCGTGATGCCGCGCATTCTCAGGGCAACAGCCACTTAACTGGACCTTGTTATCCAGTACCCCATCACTCTCTACCCCCAGTGCATGATGGGCTTGGGGGCTAACTGGCCAGTCGAACCACTCAGCCGCAGGCTCATCCCGCAGACTCTATCTATAGAGGGGCCAGCAGCCAGAGTGCAGGCGGAAGGGAAGACCAAGGCGGGGCGGGCTTCACCCTCATCCCACAGGCGGGGATTGGCCTGTTCTTGGCCCACATACAATAACAACACCCACCACGGGCCCTCTGTGCCTCCTCTTGCCCAGCTCTGTCTGGACTCTTCGCCAGCATGGGTCCACTGGGTCCTCTTGGGGGGACCCTGTCACATCAAGGGCCTCCCTGGGTTGCTTATCTGGCTATAAGTGCATGGTTGCATTCTTCGGCAAGCAGGCTTCGCCCCAGTGCTCCCCAGCTGGGGTACATTACATGGGCTGGCGCCCTCTCTTTGAGGGTAGACTCACGTTGCAGTCTGGGCTACTCTCACCGATGCTATCGCGGGCCCAACCCTACTTGTCCTCTCTGCCGCGCCTTTGGGCTTCTCCAGATCTAAAGCACATGTTGCCTTTTTTTTTATACTTTTCAAGCTGGTCACAACAGTAACCCTGTCACGATTGCGACATCAGCATTCATTAAGGACTCCTTCCACCAAAACAGGATATTTCTTATGGCACAACAGGCTTTTGGTGGACTGTAGGAAGGTATTTGACAATTTCGTTCGATTCTGTCTACTCCATGTCTACGAGGAGTTGGATGTTTGCAACTTTCACTTGAATCTCTTCGGCTCACTGCGGGAATCTGCGTGGGCACGGTTACAACAAACAATCCTAACAATTATTTGCCCTCCTAGAACATATGGACGAGTGTCGAGAAATAGAGGGAGGAGAAACAACGTTCAGGATCAGAGGGTCTCCGGAGTCAATCCCATCTTTGGATTTTGTATTCCACCGTCTCCAACATCTTCATTCGATATCCTGGACGAGCTCCACACGTTCATTGAGCTGGACAGAGTCCATAGAGCATTGCGCACTACCTAGCAAGGATGTACACTCAACCATGGGATGTTACTTTGCCGCATATTTTACTTGTCCTCAAGAAGAAATCATGCAAAAAGCAATGTAGGAGGAGGTCTTTGCTAGTATCATGATCGACATACAAATTTTCCCAGACCTTTGCGACCTATTTATCCTGGCGCACAAGGGCTCTACTTAAACCAAGTCTCATCTGTGCTGGCGGGAAAGAAAATTTCTAATCAGGTGGGGCTTCCTCTTTCGCTCTCATTGTACGAAGGATAGACGCACTTATTACCCTGAGCTCTCCAGTTAAGATTCGTTACCAAGTTCCTAGGGACTTGCAGATTCCAAATATTTCCATGCGTGAGTGGCCGTGTATTGCTTATCCAGGGGTGGGGGAGTGCAGGTCCCTCGGGCCTGAGCAGAGCTTCTCGCGAGGGATGAATCCGGGACTCCCACCCGAATGCCCCGCTTAAGGGATCACGCTCAGTAAAAACTTATTTGGGTCTCGTGGTGCTGCACCGTTTATCCCATTATTGTTCCTGCCTGTGGGTCGCGTATGAGTATATGTGCTTTGTTTTCCACATGGATCAACTGTATGTGTATTATATGTTTATTTTGATGTATTCAGGTGTTTCATTCAAGCTAATATGTTTAGGATGCTCATTGCATTAAATACCGGTCTACATTTGTACCAGGAGTTTACTTTCCATTATGCTGTTTTCCTAGTCCCCCAGTTGGCTGAGGAATCCCGTCACGGCCGTGTCTGGCTTTCGGGTCATCTATATGTTTAGGAAGTTCTGTTATAGTGGTTTTTGCAAGGGCTACAACATTCATTTTTTTTTCCCTGCTGTTCTTGGTGTGTTTTTTTTTCTTGTTTTCTCCATTATTTTGTTTTCCCCTACTGTGTAGCCGGGACGCATGAAGTGGGCACAAGGCATTATCTTGCCCCCTTGTGATTAATGGGGTCCTCAAGATAGCGTCCTCTCCAACGCCTTGGGTTTATACATACCTCAGAAGCGTGACAAATCTCTACACATTTTTCCACGGTCTAAAAGGTCCAGATTGTATGTTTAAGGGAGATAACTTTTTAAGTTAGACATGTCCTTTAATTAAAAGATAGATATTTCCCCCTATTGGCATTTTGGCCAACTGCCCTTCTCGACAAATCGTGGTTGCGGTCGATATTGCTGTCATATAAGTCCCTTTTATCACTGTATTGCGTTGTATCCCTGATGCTGAAGCAAGTCACCTAAACATGTTCTTTAACATCGCTGGCCAGTTTTTTCAGTCGTAAAATTGTATATGGCTCCTAATCTCGAGGGCAATCGGTCTTTTTTTTGTTAGTAGGTCCTAGATAAATTGAATTCTCATGCTAGGGTACAGGTCTCTTTTTTTGTAGGGGACTTTAAACCTCACTCTTGACCGACTATGGATAACTCACACTGGGCGCTCCACTATCTCGTAAATATGCTATCGATAAAGAGTTATGAAAGCCGTGTTCAAATTTTCCTGCTTATGGACGGTCTGGCGGCTTTCAGATCCCTCAGATGTGGATTATAGCTTCTTTTCCTCTCTCATAATAGCATACTAGTCGTATCGACTATATACTTCTTTCACATGTCGGACCTCACTGGTTGTGCTCCTCTACCATTAGGGTGTGCTATGGTCGGACCATGCGCCGTCTATTGTCACCCGCCGTTCACATTTCTCTCTGTTCCAGCTAGATCTTGGGGCTTAGAATCTATATTGCTGGATTCCGTTAGCACTCAGCTGAGTCCAGGAGGGGTTATGGGCCACTTTCGTTTCTGACGCCCAATGTGGGGGATCACACATCTACACTATTTATATGGGAAGCCCTGAAGTGCGTTTTGCACAGGTGTGCTCATCAAGCATTGGTTGTAGCCTCAGAGTAAGGCGCGTTCAGACCGCATTGCAAAAGGCTTTGCAAAGGGTAGCTCAGTGGGAACTCTTACATAAACAAGCCCTATCCGGGTGGGGAGTGTGTTGCAGGATTTTCTCATGGCCAGACTTGATGTTATAGGACTCATTGAGGCCTCTGGGGGTAAATTCATATGGTGCTGCCGTAGCTTGGTTCCTATGATTTGGATACATGTAGTGGCCACCTCCTAGACGGGCTACAAGGATAGAAATCGCCATCCTTTGTCCATGGATAAATATCTTGCACAGGGGAATTTGGCCCTTTCCACTGATCTGATCGCCTAGGTATTCCGTTATAACTACTCCAATTTATACAACCTACCTGGGGCCGCCTCTTCCTCTCCTTGTTAACTTGAATCGCTCACCCTCCTCATTTTTCCGCTCTTGTCGGCTGAGGGGTAACATTTTAGAGCAACATTTCGGGAGAGGAACGTGAGGCGTCATCAGGAACTCCATGGGGGTGAAGAGCCAGCGCAGTCGGCCTTTACCAGTAAATTTTAAACTTTGCTCCCATCCTTAGCCCTGTTATTTATAGGAGGCGTTTAATAATGTCTCCACCTCCTCTCCCTTTCCTGCAGGATCCTCCCCTGCTCTTTACAGTCTTACCCATGGCGGGAAAGGACCGCAAGCTCTGCGGGTAGCTATAGGCCATATTTTCTCTTTTATGATAGTGACCTTAAATTTTATTTGCAGCTCATGGATAATCGCGTTAACCCCACTTGCCTGCCTATGATTTATTCCAGGATCAAGATAGGCTTGTTTCCGTGGGTTAGGGCATGCGAAGGGACGATAATACCTTAAAGACCTTGGATCATCATACTCGCTCAGTCGACGGGGGGAGCCTTGATGATCCTGTCCACTTGGATTCGGAAAAAAGCATTTGACAGGATTCATGGGATCTTTTATTAGATATACAGATAAAAGGGGCAACTTTTTTATCTTTTTTTTTTTAAAACTCAGAAGGAAAAACAGAAAACATTGCATAATCTGAGTAAGCTGAAGTGAGGAATAGACAAAGCATAGAGGCAACATTAGCCTCCCAATGCTATTTAAAGAACTGGAGATAATCCACTTTCAACTGGTGTCAGTTGTGATTGGTTGGGTGAATTCCTTATCCTCTCCAGAAGTAGGTGGACAGAATAGCTGCACCTGTAGAAATTGAGCTCAATCTATTGGCGCTTTAGCGATTTGCAGTATAAGTTGCGGCGCCAAAAAATGTTCGCTAAGCGTAGAGAGTTTACGACAAAGATCCTTGGTTGGGGTGTTTTTGGAATTCTGGGAGATAAACAGTTAGCGCACAAATTACATATGTAAGGAACAGAACGCTCGCACACCTTCCATGCATGTCGGTGCGGGGCCGAACTGCTGCTTATTCTACTGGCATCAATTCCTCCCAGTTCTGTTTAATTGGGCAAAAAAAAAGAAACTATTTTGCAAAATGTGGCAATTTTAAGTTGTGAGTTGTGGTTAGGGGGACGCTTGAATAAAATGAGGAGCCGTGCAAGTTGGCTTGCAGGGGTCTCTTACAAGTATAGTGGCCATTTATGTGAACAATACATCATATTGGTTATTTTTCCAGTATGTGAAAATGGGTTTTTTGGCCAACAGTATGGGGATTGTTTGACAGTAGAATACCAGCAGTCCGCCCAGCCCCTAATGCAGAGAAGGTGTTTAGCAAGAGCGTCGGTCTTATGGGTATTTGTGCATCTGTTTAGTCTTCCCAATCGTTGTTTGGTTACCTGTGGCTTTTTGGGCTTTTTGGTCATGCTATGTGAATAGATGTCAATTTAAGGTGCAGCTTTCTCTGTCCACTCTAGTGGAAGAGATATTGGATACCACAATGGATGCGACCTGGGTATTTTTCTTTAATAGCTTTGGGGGGCTATGTTGCCTCTATGCTGTCTGTTCTGTGTGTCTCACTTCGCAGCTTTTACTGATGCGACCGTTGGAGTATGAATGGTACATGTTTTTTTGCTGTTTAAGCTTCGGAGTTTAAATTAAAAAAAAAGTTGCCTTTTTCAGCTGTATATTTTGTGATTATTAAGGGAGTGTAGGGACCGCATAACGCAATGATGGAGCGTGTTTGTAGGCTCTTGGTCAGGGCTCTTACATATAGTGGCTCATGTATGATTGAACCGCGAATTTGACTCGATGTTCATTTATTAGATATTTTTAGTATGTGAAATTTAGTTTTTGTTGTCCCAGAAGGTTTCTCTGGGGAATTTGGGATGGATCGAGGTTAGGAGTGTATGATGTCAGTTCCAACGCAGTGCGCCCCCTCTAGAGTGGAGTAGGGCTTTGTGCGCATGCGTTTGTGCTTTTGGGTATTTGTGCATCTGTTTAGGTTCCTCTCCAGACGCTTGGTACTGTGGCTTTTATGGCTTTTTTGCATGCTATGTGAATTGATGTCTATTTTGGTGCTGCTTGCTGTCCTCCTAGGGAGAGTATTGGGATTACTCCAATTCGCTGTAAACCTGGGTGTGATTATGTGGGTGTACTCGCTTGTTTCAATAGATTTGGGGGGGGGGCTTTGTTGCTCTGCTACTGGCTTTGCTAGTATCAATTTCGCTTTATCAAGCACAGTGAGTATGGACCGCGAGTTAGTTTCTGATTTTTTTCTGACTGTTATTAGCTACGTCAATATTCCTGCTCTATAGGCTTGAGAGACACCCTCTTCTACTTCCTGGATTCTAGCGCTCGTATCAACAATCTTTCGGCACTCGGAGAGGTGCAAGATTTTCGGTCTCCTTGGTTGATGGCTTGTTGATTATTCGAAATGGCACCTTAGACACGGGATGCCTCTTTCTCACTGTTATGTCTATATTATGGAACAATTTGATGGCTCCGCTATTTCGGGCGCTGTTGCGGCACATTAGGGGGTACGGATTTGGCACGAGGACTAGTGTAGATTCTCAAGTGTTTCGGTCATTTTGCTGGATGTACTTGATGATCTACCTGGACAGATCTCGTGTTCTTGAGTCTCCATCCTCCTGATGGCGGGACTGGCCCGTTTTTAGCTCTGATGGTGCCGCAACTTATTAAAATAAATTTTTACTAAAAGCTAGAAGCCTTGACTGAATTTCTCTTCCCCGCCTGACTTTAGTGCGCGCGCGGAGAGACCATTCAAGGAAGAGACTTCCCGCCTTGTTTCCTGGCCTGGGAGGGAAATGGGTCATATCGGGAACGCACAAAATACCTGACGGATTTATCGAGCTTTTGCTGCCAATTTTTCGCCAGCTTATTGTGTTGATTTGTGCCGATTGTTTGGGGGGTTGGTTTGGCTTTGTCAGGAAAGGACTTCTCTTGTGTTTGGGAGATTATGAATGACGCTGGTAGGATTCGACTATTTCTTCGTAATTTAGACTATATCCGAAGGTTCCGATCGTCTTTCTTCTGCCAGCTTCCTGTTTTTGGGCCCGGCTTAAGCAAGTTGTCTTTCGGAGGAGTATTATTATGGCTTGTGCTAGATGTTCCTGAGAAATAGTGGAAGAAGCTGATGGTCCGACGGTCTAAGAAAGGATAGGCGGCACGGAATGGGGTCAGCACGATTGTAAGGCTTTGACTATCTGGCAGCTCCAATGCGAGGTTTCTTGATCTAATACATTGCACCTCGGGTCAAGTTATGGGTTTTCATGAGTTGCGCGTGGCGGGTTTGTCCGGAGTTGTTCAATTGATTGTCCATCCGCGCTGTTGTATCCTTTCAGTCACCTCAGAATGTAGGGCCGTTCAACTGGTATTCGCGCTGTAGCGCGTGGCGTGATGCTCTTCGTACAGATGGTTGTCACGTATGTTTGTGTTCTTGGTTCAATGGAAGGATGCGCGTGTGAGACCGTCCTTAGACGAGTTGAGGCGGCCTGTGGCGTTTTGCGGTGTGGGTGGGGGAGAGGACCTGATATGGCCTCGCAGCATTCGTGCGATGTTTTGTAGATGTAATGTCCGCTTTCGTTCTTATCGGCGCCAGCTGGTCGCGTGAGGGGTGGGAGCTCACAGGAGTGTGTGTAGAGATACGCTGCGCCGGACGTGCTGTTTTGGTTTAGGGCGGAGTTGTCATGTGTCCTTGTGTTTCGTCGATGGGGATCGTTTACTTCCTTGGTAGGATTTTGTCTGACAATGTCCCTTTGATAGCTCATCTACGGCACGCGTCTTTGTGTAATCCGTCCAGCTCGAAAAAAAGATATATAAAGCCGCTCTGTTACTCCTCGCGGCGTGATCTCGCGTGATGAGGTAGTGGAGAATGGTTATGTGGTGTGTTGTGTTCGGGTCGTCGCGAGACTGCTCGCTTAGCTCAGTTTTCGTTCGCGAGCTCGGCGGAAGCGTATCGGGTTGGGCTGTGGGTGCGCGCGTAGATCTTTTACGCTTTATATAGAAGGGGTTCTTTTAATGCTCGCTGCTGTTTCTCGGATAGATGCTACTGTCCTGTCAGTGATGTTTGGTGCTCGACTTGATGGGATTGTAGGTGAAGACGCTGCTTCGGCGCGCATAGAGTATAGAGGAACTGTTTGCTTTGGTGGGGGTTGAGGCGCAGGGTTGATCGGAGATGAGAAGTGTTTCTTCCTTACCAACATAGGTCTGAAGGTAGAGATAGATTGCGGGTTTGTAGTAGATGCTCCGCAGAGTAGTGTGGTGACGGGTGGGTTGGTGCGATTGGTGATCTAGAAGATGGAGTGTCTGGTCTCAGGTGGTTTTAGCACGGATGTCGGTGGGACAGGGGCGCAGTATCTTGTCTCATCGCAGCTAGGAATGGTTAGGGTTTTATGTTGGTGTGGGGTGGGATTTCGGTGCGGGGCGGGTGTCGCTCCTTGGATAGTGTGCTGAGGTGGGGGGTGGCGCATATGAGTCATGTTTGGTAGGGGTTGCACGAGAGATGAAGAAGCTTGGGTCGAGGAGGGTCGTTGTGTGGTTTGGAGGGTAGTCAGTTCTCGGGGTGTGCGTCTGTTGGTGTTCGTATGGGATCTTGTGATCTGGGCTCATTAGATTCCAGATACCCTGAGGGGACATCCGCAGGTTCTTGTGTTTATGTTCTTGTCTCTCACCAGTCCTCCTATAAGGTAGGTCTTTAGTTGGACGTCGCATTCGCTCCGTGCTCAAATTTACTGGGGAAATAGACTCCTTGATTCCGCGACGCCACTAGGGTTTTAGGGGCACTAATATAACCCGTTTTCCTCCTCCATAATGGATGGGTGAGCGAAGTCGCCTCTAACATTTCGTATGGAGGACCTGAGCTGCGCGCACCCCGAGAGGCTTTGTGATTAGATGTATCGTTGTTGCTCGTGTGTGTTCATGGGGAGCTACCTTTGTTTGGCGCGGTGCCTTTGGTATTTAGGCTCTATACTTATTTAATCGCTCATGGGTTTGTACGCTGTCTGGGAGTTTGTTCAGGGCTTGTAGGGGTCGAGGGTGTTTTGAGGTACTTGGGGTTTAGAGTTATGGTTTGGGAATTGCAAGTTCGCACAGAGCTTGGATGAGAGATCTGCCTTGATCGCCTTGGATCGTGTTGAAGAGTTTTTTGAAGGGCGGAAGGGGTGTCTTTTTACGCATTGATTCGGGGAACTGTTTTCTTCAGTGGGATTCTTGGAGAGTGCCCTCTCGGTCTTGTTGTGTGCCGTTGCGCTTCTAGCGGGAGTATCGGGAGGTTGGTCTGATCATCATCATGTGCTCCACGCTCTTTCTCCGTTGGTCTGCTTGTAGAGATAGCAGTTGGTTTAGTTTGCGCTTATATGTTGTGTGTTCTTATTGGTATTTTGTTGAGGTCATGGTTGGATGTTACCTGATTCACTCCAAGACCTGGTTGTCGGGTCTCTATATTGCATTGCTGAATTTCCTCTGTCTGTTTAGGTGACCGGTGTAATAGGCCAGTGTAGAATGATGGCTTGCAGTGTCTAGGGTCGAAGAGATGATGTTGTATTAGCTTGTCAATGATGTGGAGGGCTTGTTGACTGAGAGGATGTGTGTTCTGTTACTTGATAGTCATGTTTGTATTGTCTATTAGCTTTTGGTTGTTTATTCATCGGGCTTGTTACATGTCTTCAGTATAGTTGTGCTGTATGTTCTAGAATGGATGACGAGGCTCGCTTTCCTTTTTGTCGAGCCGCGGCGTCATATGAAGCAAAAAATGTTCACTTTGGTTTGATGATGTTTGATAAGAGTGAGATTGTTGAGATTAGAGAGAAAAGTTTGTAAGATGAAAAATATATTATTGGAGAAAAGAAGGGGCGGAGGGTAGTGTCATGGAATGTTGCAATGAAGCTGTAAAAAACAAAATCTCGCCTGCTCAAAACAAGGTACTTGTTTTTTCAGTCATTTCACGGCGCCCATTTACAATTTTGTTTTGGTTTCCAGTTGATTCTATGGTATGGTCAAAATTTTCATTATTGTTATTTCACGATAAGATAAAGATACTGAGAAGTTCGGCTATATGTGTATTAGATGGAAAGAATAAAAATTTATAGCTCTTGGGAAGTATGCGCAGGATAGTGTTAAAAGAAATTTGGTAAGATGGCCTAAAGAGAGTTTAATTATATACTTGGATGCTGTCGAGAGTGGTTTGTATGGGGGTTTGAGAGCTTTTATTCGTCTAGACAAAGAATAGCTTTCCAAAGATATGTAGGAAACAGACTAATTAAAACTATTTTCACCTACAATATATTGCGTTGTTCATCATTGTTGTTGTTGTTGTGTGGTAATTGCGAAGCGTTTGATAGTGTGAGTTTATAGAGGTGTCGCATCTTCTGATGCGTACTCTTGGTTCACAAGTGTCCAACACTTTGTACATCTCTCCCTGCTGTTTTGTTCTATTGATACGACAGGGAGTGATGTCTGTCACAAAGATCATCGGCGACTATGAAAGAACGTCGTTCACTGGGACAGTGAGAGAGCTTGGTATTGTTTTCTACTGGACTATTTGCTTCAGTAAAAATGACTATTTACTTCTACATTGGCGATGGGTTATTCGTGCGGGGGTTGAGAGTAATTATTGTCTGCTGGGTACCTCAGTGAGAAGGTAATTTATTTAATCATAGGGTACTAGTAAACAGATCACACAATCAGTTTCCAAGGCTGCGATTCCAGCAAACAGGTGATCGGTAGTGATTTGCAAATAAAACTTGATTTGGCAAAAAATTATCATTTGAAGTATGGCGTCAGGGACACATAGTGGCAACTGCCAACTCAATTTCAGCCGATTGAATTTACAATTGGTGGCTGTTGCCACTAGTGTCCCTGTGCCATTTATGTTTTTTTGCCGCAATAAAAGTTTTTGTTATTCCCGATACACCTGTTAGCTGGAATCGCGCTTCTTTGGAAACAAGGATGTGTGACTATGCTCCAGCCTTTGGGTCGCGCAGGGCTGATTGGATTCGTTTGCTGCAAGGGTAGTCTCGGAGCCTCTGAAGGGGAGTCAACAGTAATATTACGGGTAAGACTACCAGGTCAGTCACGAGTTGTTATTTCACCACCTATCGTTTTTTGTTTCTGCGTTATTGTCTAATCAAACATGATGAGGTCTGATACAGGGCTATATGATAAAATACCAGACAGCTTGACAGGATAGTGACAGTGCAAAGCGCGCCATTAGTTTCATTCATGTCAGTCCTATGAAACTTGAGTATGAGACAACCCCTTTAAACGGGGTTTTGCCACTGAAGTAAAATTATCATTTGTGGAAGCTTGCAAAATTTATAAAAAATATACATTTTTTTCATAATTCATATTTTATATATAATACAATTCTGTACCATTTTTGTTTTAGCTGCTTCCTTGGTGATCCATAGTGTAAAGCTCGTTTCCAGGGTATACAACCAGTCCTGGCTGCACATTCACAGATATCACCTATCCTCTTAGGCAGCCACTTTCAGTATTTTCCTGCACCTAGTTATCCACACACTTCACTGCCTGAGGCAACAGTGTTTGCTCAGGTGCTGTCATGCTACTCCTGTCTCTCTACTCCTTATCTTTAGTCAAAACCCTGCAAATAGATAAAAAGATCTTAAATCATTTATGTGCTTAGTTGAGACAAATAACACAGATATGTAATTTACAGAGATTTTGATACTAAGAATTCATGTATGCTTTGTAAAGGCAGAAGTGCTACCACTCAGCTTCATTGTAAGCTTCTGATAGCTTCTTTACATAAACAGATTTTTTATTGATAGAATGAGACAAAACCCCCATACTGTGGAAGAAAGGCATGGTGATGTAAGTCCTGCTGCGGGTGTCCACGATGATAGGCAGTTACAAACAATTCAGTCTCGTCTCCTTCTTTAAAGCATTCACTGAATATGCTTGAGATTATGCGCGGTCTAAAGACGCTGTATTGAAAAATACTTTGTGGCGAACAACCCTGTAAGGGTAATTTAACATTCAAATATTATGGAGGTGTTTGAGTGGTGTTCTCATGTTATAAAACAATGACTGCTTCATGCTATGAGATTATGGTTCCACCAACTTTTATAGACTCTACTTCTCTTGGACAATTGTTAAGGTTTATGAAGGGGTTTATCCAGGAAGTTTAAAGATTTCTATTAGAAGCACTTTTAAACGGTTGTTTACATTGAAAGGTAATGGTTATTTCTTACCTTATGTTTTTCTTGTATGTCACTTACCATGTAAGATCCTTCTTTTGGCAGTTGTAAACATCTCATGCTTGTGGGAGTGGTCTGTCAGTAGTTCTCAGTCGTTATGTTCCTTACATTTGCCCAGAATGCATTGCAGTACAATTAGGACTTCCTGCACAACACCCTAATCCTCTTGCAACTGCGGTCAGCTAAATGTACGCCTCTCACCCAGCTTATACATCTCATTTCTAAAGCAGTTCAGAGAGAAGGTGGGTGGACCTCACCATCCCCTACAACAATTGTTTGTTTGTTTTTTGCTTATTTAATGAATGGGCACCTTGACTCTAGCAGCTGAGCAGTATTTTGTCACTATTTAAATAGTTGGGACACTGCTAAGTGCTCTTGATGTGAGTTCATTAGTGTTTTTTGTGGTATAACCTACCTCCCCCCTTGCTGAAAGCTCTTTACTTGCTGTCATGACTTCCATTTCCTGTTCCAGTCACACTGTTTTACATTTGAATATCTCATAAAGTAATTAGGTAAATAGAGTCCAATAGGACCCCACAAGCTTTGGTCAACTGGCTGCACTCTGCTAACATACGCTAAACTCAGTGAATTGATAGCAGAGAAAAAACAAACAACAAAATTCTAAAACAATTTCCCCTCCCTTGCTCTATATCTATGAGAGTGTAGCGTTGGAGATTGGCATGAGAAAAATATCTCTTCTCCTACTGCAGCACGCAACGTTTCTAGTTCAGTAACTCACTCCCTGTTAGGGGGGCTGACTGACGTGCGCTCCATGTCTTTTAGAACATACCACCTTTGACGATGTCAGAACGTTTCACTTCAGGCATGTGATCAATGATTAACGGGTTTGAATGAGGGTTTTGGGCTGGGGGGGGAACAAGGTTCTTTGGTTTTGGAATACAGCTGTACAGGGTCAATAAATGTTTATTAGAGAGATAGTGTATCATATTACATATGTATATAAAAATAAATAAGCTATTCTGGCGGGTAAAAAACCGCCCCCTTTATCATCCCTTGAAACCTATAATCTACATTAGACCCAGGACAAGGGTTACACATAGTCGGTGACTGACTGCCAGCACCTCTCCTGTCTCTCTGTAAGGACTTCCTTTGCTCCCTATGCTCGACACAATATCAGCGAGCCATCTTAGCCTTTACTTTTTGCGACTGGGTATGTGTTCTGCTTTCCATTTTTTACTGCCCCACAACAATGACCTTCAGATATTGGTTGCTAACCTCTTTTATACCACTACATTTTACAGTGTGTGCCATTACAAATTCATCTTATTTCCCTATGTTTGATCTGTAAGTATTAAAGTGGAAAGTTGATCGTAGCTTATTTACATACTCAATTTCTGTCACCAAATACCCCCTTGGGATCGCCTTTAACAACAAATTATCTATAGTTTGATTTGTTGGACTTGTTATTATTATTTTTCACACTGTATAATATAATTACTGGTAAAACGTGTAACTCTTTTGTGTGTGGTGGATCTTATTCTAGAACAATTAAGGTTTGAGATATCCGACACTGCTCAGTGTGTTACTTCGGCATCAGACACTAATGTGAAGATTGTGTGCATAATATTATGTACTGTATGTTTTATTTATGGGGCATGGGGATGAACCGAATTTTTATTGTTTGGAATAATTAAAAAAAAAAAAAATATCTGGCGTTGATCTTCGGTGTTATGTGAAAAATAACTTTAGTTGCACCTTTTTTGCGTGGGTTTCGTTTCTATGGTATTCTTTTTTTGGGTATAAAGGAGCTCCATTATCTGCACACTTACTCTCAGGGTTGGATTTCAACTTATCGGAGATACAATAGTTTGGTGTTTTTTTAGATCGCTATTAGGGTCTGGTACTTTGAAAAGTAAAAAAACATTTCATTTTTTGCACGCATTTTCTGCGTAGATTTACACTTTTTCGTTTTTCATTATGTCAGGAGTCTGGGCGGTTTTTTTTTGCAGGTATGTTTGAAGTGTAGTTTTCCATTTTTTGCTTAGTTTGGACAATACATGGCGACCATTCTAGATTCCATTTTTTGGGGATGTGATGTGAGCAGATTTTTTTTTTCTTCTACAGGTGTTCACATATGGGTATGAAATTATGTACTATTTTATAGAGTTCCTCAATATTACGTGTGATCGTTTTTTTTCTCATTGCGCAGACTGTTACGCTTTATTGTACCGCTTATCCTAGGAGACTCTGACCAATATTTTAGGCGCTGAGATCTATATCTTAGTGTTCAGACGAACTTCATTTTTATACATGTTATTTATATGTTATAAGCTGAGTATAATCTGGTGTGCTTAGAAATGGGTGACTTTGCTATACGGGTTTGCATAAGGACTATAGTAGAAGTAAAGGTATAGGGGGACATGTATCACGCGGTGTACAGTAAGTTTCATTAGCGCTTCCATAAGAATAGACTTTTATTGTCTTCTGCCATGACTCTTTGTTTGGCATTCATCTGCGTTCTTTGGGACGAGGTATTCTGTCCATTGGCGCAACAGTGGCCACAACGTGGTTTAATATGGTTAAAAAAGCAGGGGATCAATGCAGCCTCCAATTACGTGCGTGAGTGGCAGTGGTCTAGCTGTTATATAATCGACAGCACTTGACATACCCATATTTGCATTTTTAGTAAGAGGTTTTAACCATGCTTGCCTTATCCTAATTATATGTGGTACTGTAGCTGTGTATAAAATTTAGGTTTTTGCTATGTACTTGTTCAATGTAACTCATTTATCGTAAAGGTTTAATAGGTAAGAGCCAAGACTCTTTGTAGCAGCCCACACATTTTGGATATAGATCGTCCTTCACTTTCCCACGCACTCGGTACTGTCTCACTTGCGCCTCATCCAAATGTATTGTTTTACTTGCATATCAGCATTTAAAGCCTCTACACACCTGCATGGTGCCTCTTCTTATTGAGAATGTTACCCCAAGAACCTCTCCCCCAGCCAACCAGTGTTCTACTCTGCACTGATGAGGGGCAAACACCCGGAAACAGCTGTATGCAATTTAATATCTGGTTGGCTCTAATCCCATTTACATTGCAAGGCTCAGTGAATTGGCAGATATTGAAATCTGTAGTAGTGCTACATTCAATAGGTACATTTGGCATTTTCTCGGATATGTAGTGCATTTTAGAATATATTTTAATTCTTATCAGAGGACAGATAAATGGTCTTTTGAAGTTCTCCTCTCACAACATGACACTTCGTGCTTTCTCCACTAATGAGGGATATCTTACGCTCAACTTTTTAGGCATTAGAACCCTCTTTGTCGTGCTTTCTAATTTCCGCACTGTAAGCTCATACCTCATATTTATGGTTCCACATGTATAGAGCGAGATGAGAACTGATCTGAGATGGACGATGCTTGTTTAGTGTTCTATTTCAGCACATGAGAGTGGCGTGTATGAATAAGAAGATTGAAGCACGTGTCTACTCCCGTTTTGTATGTGAAGGTGCGTATTTGTCATGAGACGCATTTTCACCAATGTCCACAACCGCGCCATCAAATCTCAACACGGCAAGAACTGACTTACTCAGTCAAACCATAGATGTGTCCAGATTAGTTTAGTTTTTGTCGGTTGTAAAGAGGAAAGGTGAGCCTAGTGGGGAAAGTTTATGTTGTTATTTGTGCTCTAGTTCACTGTATATTGGTGTACTAGGACTTAGCAAGTGTGTGCATAAGGGGGGAATAACTCCGATATGTGTAGTGTTTGTATTCAGGATGTCATAGGTTTAGGGGTAACCATGGGTAGCGCAGGGACAATATGATTTGAGTGCAGGATTTGATGGAGAGGATGTGAAGGATTCAGGTGTTGCGGTATTCGATTGGTGGACACAATTTCATGAGAGGCCTGTGAGAAGGGAAGACATTGGATATTCGCAATAATTTGTGCTCATTAGCTGGATCTTATCATTTCTTTTTGTCCCGTAACGTACTCTTAAGTCTTTTCATGAAGAGAATGCGAGAATGAGAATTTCCAATTTTTATAACAAATTGTCATCCCCTTGCTGTATGTGAAAGAATGATGCTGAAAACATGACTTGCATATATATTATATAATTTCTGTTTATTTTCTTCATAAAGGATTGGAGACATGTCGGGAGTTGGAGCCAGGCGACTTTATTTTTCATCATGAGGGAGGGTCGTGCGTATCCATTTTTTGAAAGTGTCCATATACATAGATTGATTTTGGACAATCCCACTGATTTCCACAGGCCGAGGAGACCATGTCTATGTTTGACCATGTCAAACAGCAGATATCAGGGAAAAGACATATAGGCTTGTTGCATTTTAACATGGCTTGTCTTGTTTTCCTTAGGTGACATATGCCACTGCCAGATACCTCTGGTGTTGGCTTATTTCCCGTTCCCCAGTCCATACACTCTGCCAAGCTAAACATGCATGTGTATAGCCGGTAGCTGTCTACAGTATGTATGCAGCTTTAGATACACCAAACAAAGCTGAAAAATTCTGAAGAACCTTTGATGCTCTCAATGAGTCATTACATCCATGTTCTTGATGTCAGTGTGGGTCCCAGCTTATAGTGACTGCATTGTCCATGAGATATGAGGGTAAACATGTAACTGTAGGAAGGGCAAATGCTGTCCACAATGGGGCAAAATATGCAAGAGGTTTGGGGAATTTATGAAAATTTCAGGGCAGTGTCAGACAGGGGTCCAATCTGGGCTAGGACGATGGGTAGGCGAAGGTGCCACTTCATCCCAAGCAGAAAATGGGGTGCAAAGAGGTATGCAGTGGGCTGAATTTCCCATTGTGGGGGGATGTTTTGTGCCTTATTTGCCTAGGGCATAAGAATACCTTGTTCCAGCCAATAGTGAAGTTGATTATTGGGGCCCACCAGTGGAGTTAATTCTTGAGGTCCATCCTACAGCCATTGAACATGATGGCATATACTGCACATGATTCTTGCACTTTGCCTCTTGCTTTCTATTTTTTTGTCTTTCCACTTGAAGAGTAGCCCCAAGGTTGCCATGCTTAGGGGCCCACCACATCCAGGGGCCCACCAGGTTTCTCCTCTATTCCCCTGTGAGCCAATCTGAGCCTGCTCCAGGATGGTTCTTGGCAGTCCTCGGGGCCTGGATTATTGCTCTAGGATTTTGTTGGCAACTATGCAAATGTGCTAAGCAGGAAAGGCCAGTAAAGCTGCAGCCAGCCATACATTTTAAAAAATGTAGACTGTCTTTGGAGGCACTTAACTGTATGACTGCCCATGAAATACATAAATGCAGTAGGTCTGCTAGATTGGGAGCCACTAAGACTCAACAGCTTTCTGGTTGTAAGGTATGGACTTACCTCCAAGCTGGTCCCATTGCCCTTTTTGAGAAGGTAGGCAGTGGTTGTCTTCCTGATAAAACCCCACTAATAATCTTAATTTTGTCATCCAGATACATTTCTGTTGGTGTACATGGGGGTTGTCTAGCAGATGCTCCATTATATAAGTATGGCAATGATGGAAGGAACACAGCACTAACACTTATGTGACCAGCATCTTCCTAGAACTTGTTATTTATTACAAGCAAGTAAAAACTAGTCGTCTTTATGGATCCTGCATTATAAAACAAATCCCCCGAGCGACACAATTGACAAGTTTAATCACATAAAGATGTTTCGCAGCCTATCACGGTCATTATCATAGTCACAAGTTCTACCCATTTGAGGTACAAGTCACTAATGTGTGATAGCACTTTTTAATTTGTGTGACTTTTATTCCAGATTTTACATATTTAGGGAATGGGAAATAGAAAAGACAATAAATAATAAACTAGAGCCATCAATTAACTACAAAGTGTGGCTTAATAGACATTGGGTTTATGCGCTGTAAAATCATTACTGTGCATAAGAGAAAAGCCCGAACATGAATGGGACCAAAGATGTCTATACCCCCAACATAAAGAAATTTGGGAACACCTAGAAGTCAAGAATTTCAAGCCATAGTCAATCACAGCCACAGTGCTAACCAACAGGTCAGTGGATCAAGCAAACTTGTTTTAGTAATCCCTGGTTCCTATAGAACAACGTTTAATTTTGCTTTAGGAACACAACTTGCAAAATTATATACACACCATAATAACCCAAGCGAGGATTCCAGACAGAAAGCAATCATGGTGACCTACAGTCATTTTGGAAATGGAGTACAGATCTACTACGGCCCCAGTTTATGCCCCTGCATACATATATACATTATGATACAGCCCTAGAGCTTTGTAGCACTCCTAAATAGCATTAACGCAAGCAATGATATTCCACTATGTAAGTAGCAGCAATTTATTAGCCCACACATTAGGGGTTGTCTCTCTTTGCTTGAGAAAAGCCACAGTGTGTGGGCTGAAATGTCACTACTATTTACATGGGCAGTGGCGTAGCTAGAAGGTTTGCTGCCCATAGCCGTCTCTTCTTTTTCTGCCCATTTTTTTTACAAACCACGCCCTCACTTCTCAGGACACACCTCTTTTTTAGAGGATCCACCTCAAACCATACACCATAATTGCCACTTAAAAAAATCATGTTTTTGTATTCACAATAGTCTAAGAACCAGAACTTTGTTACTTTTAATGTAGCTGTGTACGTTTTTGATTTGTGAGACAAGGTGACTTTTTTATTGGTTCCATGTTGGGGTAGACAACATTTTTCATCAGTCTTGATTCTGATTTTTGTGAGGCTGGATGGAAGAAGTAAATGTAATTTTGGCATGGTTGTTATTTATTTGTGTGTGGTGTTCACTGATTGGATTAAATAACACAAATTTATATATTGGATTGTTATAGACAGAGCAATAGCTTTTTACAAATGTATACATTTTTACACAATAAAGTGTTTTTATTGTGTAATGTTTGTTTGTTTTTTGCTTTAACATGTTTCATTTATTTGCTTTTCATTTTTATTTTATTTTTTTATAGTCCCAGTATGGGACTAAGCTATGCAATTGCTTAATCATTTTTATAATACACAGCACTACATGACTGTATTACTATGTATTATACTGTACCTGTGACAAGGAGCCTATTAGACTCTGATAGGCTCCTGTACATTGCAGACCCAGAGACCATCATTTGGCCCCTGGCTGCCATAGCAACCATGGGCAGTCTGCAATCCTGTTGCAGGAGTGCCCACAGGTGACTGCAGGAGCTCCCTATCTCTGTCGATAATCTAGATGCTGTGGACACTACTGAACATGGCATCTAGAAGATTAAGGGTGACATGTATGAATGCTAGTGCTGACAGACCAGTTCTAAATCGTTTTAAGGCAGAGTAGAAAGTGCCAGAATGTATGAACCTGTTCTTCTGCAGGTCATACATACAGGGTAGGGTAGAGCCAATACCACAAGTCTGGCTCAGGCACCACCTTTACCCTGGTCTGGCTGTTCTTCTGCAGGCCATACATACAGGGTAGTGTGGAGCCAATACCACAAGTCTGGCTCAGGCACCACCTTTACCCTGGTCTGGCTGTTCTTCTGCAGGTCATACATAGAGGGCAGTATAGAGCCAATACCACAAGTCTGGCTCAGGCACCACCTTTACCCTGGTCTGGCTGTTCTTCTGCAGGTGATATATACAGGGCAGTGTAGAGCCAATACCACAAGTCTGGCTCAGGCACCACCTTTACCCTGGTCTGGCTGTTCTTCTGCAGGTCATACATACAGGGCAGTGTAGAGCCAATACCACAAGTCTGGCTCAGGCACCACCTTTACCCTGGTCTGGCTGTTCTTCTGCAGGTCATACATACAGGGCAGTGTAGAGCCAATACCACAAGTCTGGCTCAGGCACCACCTTTACCCTGGTCTGGCTGTTCTTCTGCAGGTCATACATACAGGGCAGTGTAGAGCCAATACCACAAGTCTGGCTCAGGCACCACCTTTACCCTGGTCTGGCTGTTCTTCTGCAGGTCATAAATACAGGGCAGTGTAGAGCCAATACCACAAGTCTGGCTCAGGCACACCTTTACCCTGGTCTGGCTGTTCTTCTGCAGGTCATACATACAGGGCAGTGTAGAGCCAATACGACAACTCAGGCTCAGGTACCACCTTTACCTGGTCTGGCTGTTCTTCTGCAGGTCTACATACAGGGTAGTGTAGCACCAATACCACAAGTCTGGTCCAGGCACCACCTTTACCCTGGTCTGTTCTATTGCAGGTCATACATACAGGGCAGTGTAGAGCCTATACCACAAGTCTGGCCCAGGCACCACCTTTACCTGGTCTGGCTGTTCTTCTGCAGGTCATACATACAGGGCAGTGTAGAGCCAATACCACAAGTCTGGCTCAGGCACCACCTTTACCCTGGTCTGGCTGTTCTTCTGCAGGCCATACATACAGGGCAGTGTAGAGCCAATACCACTAGTCTGGCTCAGGCACCACCTTTACCCTGGTCTGTTCTTCTGCAGGTCATACATACAAGCGCAGTGTAGTGCCAATATGACAAGTCTGGCTCAGGCACCACCTTTACCCTGGCCTGGCTGTTCTTCTGCAGGTCATACATACAGGGCAGTATAGTGGCAATACCACAAGTCTGGCTCAGGCACCACCTTTACCCTGATCTGGCTGTTCTTCTGCAGGTCATACATACAGGGTAGTGTGGAGCCAATACCACAAGTCTGGCTCAGGCACCACCTTTACCCTGGTCTGGCTGTTCTTCTGCAGGTCATACATACAGGGCAGTGTAGAGCCAATACCACAAGTCTGGCTCAGGCACCACCTTTACCCTGGTCTGGCTGTTCTTCTGCAGGTCATACATACAGGCGCAGTGTAGTGCCAGTACGACAAGTTGGGCTCAGACAGACCACCTTTAACTTGGTCTGGCTGCTCTAACTGTTCTGCACCTAGATTTAGCGTCAAAGAATCTTAAATGTGTCTACTTCTACGAATGTGATGCAACGCCCCCAAAACGCCCCAAATTTTGGAGTGCACCTGTTCATACATTCTTTTTGGCTCAAAGCACGCTAGAAAACTGGTGCAGCCCCATTCATACATGTCGCCCTAAAAGTCCAGGATCAGAGCTTAATTTGTATATTACAGCCAAATTTCAGACAAAGCTTCTGAGCTCGCACTATCCCAGATTCATACATATCCAGCACCTGAGAGACTTTCCAACTCTTCCAGTGCTCTGGGAGAGTTGGCAAGTGTGCCACCCAGGGCAGACCACCTCTCCCTACTGTACGCGGGTTAATGAAATTCCTGAATTTCTGGGGTGCTGCTTAGATCCTGATCTGCTTATGGAGGGATCTATGCAGTACTACTATTAGGGTCCCATGGTATAAGATAGTGACTATTTATGGGCAGGAGACCAAGATGCTTCAGCAATATAGAGCTCTGAAATTACCGATGGCAGCCCTGGATCCATGATTGGGATTTTTTTTCCACAATCTGGTGTTTTGAATATACACTTTGCTGCTTTCTTCTGTGACATCTACAGTATCTCACAAAAGTGAGTACACCCATCACATTTTTGTAAATATTTTATTATGGTATTTTTTCGTGGGACAACAGTGAAGATATGACAATGTAAAGTAGTTAGTGTACAGATTGTGTAACAGTGTAAATTTGGTGTTTCCTTAAAATATGTTAACACACAGACATCAATGTCTAAAGAAAAGTGAGTACACCCCATGTGAAAGTGGAAAATTGTGCCCAACTTGTCATTTTCCCTCCATGGTGTCATGAGACTCATTAGTTTTACAAGGTCTCAGGTGTGAATGGGGATCAGGTGTGTTATCGCTCTCACACTCACTTATACTACTCACTGGAAGTTCAATATGGCACCTCATTCTGTCTGAGGATCTGAAGAAAGAATTGCTGCTCTACATAAAGATGGCCTGGGCTATAAGAAGATTGCTAACACTCTGAAACTGAGCTTCAACACGGTTGTCAAGAACATACAGCAATTTAACAAGACAGGTTCCTCTCAGAACAAGCCTTGCCATGGTCGAATAGTGCACATGCTCAGCATTATATCCAGAGATTGCCTTTTCAAAATTGACATATGAGTGCTGCCAGCATTGTTGCAGAGTTTAAAGGGGCAGAGGGTCATCCTGTCAGTGCTCAGACCATTTACTGCACACTGCATCAAATTGGTCTGCATGGCTGTCGTCCTAGAAGGAGGCCTCTTCTAAAGATGATGCACAAGAAAGCCCGCAAACAGTTTGTTGAAGACAAGCAGACTAAGGACATGGATTTCTGGAATCATGTCCTGTGGTTTCATGAGACCAAAATAAACTTATTTGGTTCAAATGGTGTCAAGCGTGTGTATCGGCAACCAGGTGATGAGTAAAAAGACAAGTGTGTCTTGCCTACAGTAAAGCATGATGGTGGGAGTGTCATGTAGGAATACTGCCCTGTGACCCAATTTCCAAAACCTTATTTAGCACCTGTAGGTGGAGGAACGCAAGGTCTCTAACATCCACCAGCTCATGATATCGTCATGGAGAAGTGAAAGAGGATTCCAGTGGCTGCAACCTGTGAAGCTCTTGTGAACTCCATGCCCAAAAGAGTTAAGGCAGTGCTGGAAAATAATGGTGGCCAGGGCTGGGACAAGGTATTCTGGTGTCCTAGGCAAACAAGGCATAAAGTGCCCCCCAAATGGAAAATTCAGCCCTCTCCATGCCTCCTTGCTCCCCCTTTCTGCAATGGATGAAGTGGCGCCCTAGGTGGTCAACTACCTTCGCATTCCCATTGTCCCGACCCTGATGGTGGCCACACAAAATGACACTTTAGGCACAATTTGTCCATTTTAAATTAGGGGTGTACTAACTTTTGTTGCCGGCAGTTTAATCATCGATGGCTGTGCATTGAGTTATCTTGAGGGCACACCAAATTTACACTGTTATACAAGCTGTGCACTGACTACTCTACTGTATCAAGGTGTCATATCTTTAGTAATGTCCGATGAAAAGATATAATACAATATTTACAAAAATGTCAGGGGTGTACTCACTTGCAGTGCAATTACGGCCCGAAGTATGACCCACAAATACACCATGTGAACATACTCTAAGAGTAACTCAAAAGAGGTAACATGACTTATTAGAGACAGTCAACATGTAGGTGTGTGGAGACTTATACACCATTAATCACTCCACTGAAACTTAAACCTGTGAACTCATAGGTGTGAGGGGTTGTTTATCAGTATTTTTGCACATGTGTAATCTCTCCTGTGGGGTACTATGGCTCTTCTGCCTGCAGGTCTTAACTGATTCCTAACTTGTGTGTGGTTATTTTCTATATAATCACCCTCCTTATTAATAAGGTTTGAGAGCGATTGTTCTTTAGTATTCTGCACCTCTGTAGCTTTCCTCATGTATCACTGGGGTTTTTCTTGTCTCCTGGGAATGGATTTTTGATCTCTTTCTATAGCAGTAAGTATGGCCCTTTCTCTGTGATTTTGAGTAAATAATGTCCCAATTTTCTGTGAATTTTACTTGGTTCAGAGTCCCTAAACCCAGTGACAGGTTCTCTTTAATATATACAGTAAATAAAAAAAAAATCTGCTCCACTACACATGTATGAGGAATCAAAATCTGCATAATTAAGAGATATGTTTTCAAGCTTTAAATGTAATTATAAAATTATCTACCTATTGCTTGCATTTGAACTCAGTGACATTTTGCTACATTAGTTGTCTTTGATGTATTCGGTATAAAAAAAATCAAAGCAAACCCCGTTCTACAAAGCGGTTACTTATTTGGAGGCAGAGTAAAAACTGTTTTATAATGTAGCAGAATGAAATGTGATGAGCAACTAGCGGATAGTTTGTTTTTTTTTATTCCCTTGAGAAAACTAAAAAAGATTGATAGCTTTTGTTCCAATGTTTTCTGCTGCTGATGGATCACTTCATAATAATACATGATATAATGTCCCAAAAGACGGCCAATCCCCGGAAGACAGTGGCATGTCACTTAGAATTCCCAATATAGAATAAATAAAACAGATGATAAAATACAATGTGTTGCTAGATCATTGCGATTTAATTCTAAACACAAAGCTCCCCTACTGACTAATGTGCAGGATGCAAATATAAAATGTATCATTGTATCTTATTATATCATCATCATCGTCCTATTATGATGCTATTTTTTATCTTCACTATGTGCGGTGTTACATAAAAGTATCCTGCTTTTATGTGAAAACCATCAACTAGTTTCTTTACACACTATATTACATATTAAAGGGGTTTTATCGTTTGAAGTGTTCGTGCTTTTCAGCTAATTTTATGAGATTGAATTTGAAATCCAGGGGTGAGTCTATCCTCTCAGCAGGCGTGTCTCTCCTGTCAGGAGGTGTGTCTCTCCTCTCAGCAGGCGTGTCTCTCCTCTCAGCAGGCGTGTCTCTCCTCTCAGCAGGCTTTTCTCTCCTCTCACAGGCGTGTTTTTTCCTCTCAGCAGTCGTGTCTCTCCTCTCAGCAGGTGTGTCTCTCCTCTCAGCAGGTGTGTCTCTCCTCTCAGCAGTTGTGTCTCTCCTCTCAGCAGTCGTGTCTCTCCTCTCAGCAGTCGTGTCTCTCCTCTCAGCAGTGTGTCTCTCCTCTCAGCAGGTGTGTCTCTCCCCTCAGCAGGCGTGTCTCTCCTCTCAGCAGGCGTGTCTCTCTCTCAGCAGCGTTGTCTCTCCTGTCAGAAGGTGTGTCTCTCCCCTCAGCAGGCGTGTCTCTCCTCTCAGCAGCGTGTCCTCTCCTCTCAAGAAGGCGTTCCTCTCCTGTCAGCAGGGGTTCTCTCCCCTCAGCAGGCGTGTCTCTCCTCTCTACAGGCGTGTCTCTCCTCTCAGCAGGCGTGTCCTCCCTCAGCAGGCGTGTCTCTCCTGTCAGGAGGGTGTCTCTCCCTCAGCAGGCGTGGTCCTCCCCTCAGCAGGCGTGGGCTCTCCTCCAGCAGTCGTGTCTCTCCTCCCAGCAGTCGTGTCTCTCCTGTCAGCAGTCGTGTCTCTCCTCTCAGCAGGCGTGTCTCTCCTCTCAGCAGGCGTGTCTCTCCTCTCAGTAGGCGTGTCTCTCCTGTCAGCAGGTGTGTCTCTCCGCTCAGCAGGCGTGTCTCTCCTGTCAGCAGGCGTGTCTCTCCTGTCAGCTGGCGTGTCTCTCCTCTCAGCTGGTTTTGTCTCTCCTCCAGCAGGTGTTGGGCTCTCCCCCTCAGCAGGTGTGTCTCTCCTCTCAGCAGGCGTGTCTCTCCACTCAGCAGGTGTGTCTCTCCTCTCAGCAGGCGTGTCTCTCCTCCCAGCAGGTGTGTCTCTCCTCTCAGCAGGTGTATCTCTCCTCTCAGCAGGCGTGTCTCTCCTCTCAGCAGTCGTGTCTCTCCTCTCAGCAGGCGTGTCTCTCCTCTCAGCAGGCGTGTCTCTCCTCTCAGCAGTAGTCAATAGTGCGAGGGCATGATCGCGGGTCGGCAAAGTGCGGCGCATTGCATCTCCGACAGGCAGACCTAGTTGAATGTGGTCTAAATGAGCCGGCGGAGGTGAAGTGAAGCGAGAACGTAATGGAATGGGGCAAAATGTGCTCTAGGTCGACTGTTACAACAGTACACAGCTCTCAGCTCCGTGCGGCATGGAGTATGATACCAAAAATCGTTTTTATTAGGTGTAAAACATTCTCTGGAAAAGAGCTCAAACCTTCAAAAAACAAACATAAATAAAAATCACTAACAACGCGTTTGTCGCCTTCACCGCCGCAATATCAGGAATTGCGATATAGAAAATTCCGAAAAAATACGCATTCAAATTCTGTAACTCTTCCATTGGTGGGGCAAAAACCAACCAATCAGAATGGGGAGCGACGTAAACCCATTAAACCTATGGTAGTGTTGACCAATCAAATGAAAAGGAGGACATTCAAAATACGTAAAAAAGGCGAAAAGAGCTGATTTTTGACCCCAGTGGAGATAGGGCCCAACCAATCAATGTATGCGTCTGTTTTAGTGGAGCAAGAAGGGCGCGATAAAAGGGGCCCCCTAAAAGTTTTTACTGTCTAGGGGAAATATTTATACGTGATTTGGGGGGGGAAAAGGGGTCGTCCTGCTTACCTCAGGGGTGAGCTACATCTCATAAGTTCTATGGGGAAAAGAAATGCAAGGAGCTCTTTTTGTGATTGGCTAATTTTAAAAGAGGCTGATTATTGGGCCAATGGGATAGGGGGTTGACGCTCTTATGGGTTTTTCTAATGCAACCCCTAAAAAACTGTCGTCCCAAAATAAAATGGAAAGACTCACAATTGTCCCATGTGTATAAAAAATAAAACAAATATTTGGGTAACGGAAAAAAAAAATTAAATAATAAATTCATTTTTTTTTGTTTATTTTCGTTGCCCCATTTTAAATTGTTCTTTTTTAGTAGAATGGGGTACACTTCGTGGTTTTTTAAACATTTATTTCTGCAAGTAAGTTTTATTTTGTTGCATTAAAAACCCCCAAGAGCTCGCTTGCTCTCCCATTGGCCCAAATAAAACCCGCCTCTTTTAAAATTACCCCTCACAAACAGAACTCGTCTGCATTTCTTTTTCCCCTAGAACTCATGACATAAGTAGCTCACCGCTGATTGGCTAAACAGGCGGCCCCCCTTCCCCCCAACCAAACACAGGGGCAATATTTCCCCTAGACAGTAATAACTTTTTTGGGCGCCCTTCTATTGCGCCTTTCTTGGCCCCCTAAAATAGACACACTAATATATTGGGATTCATATCTGCCACCTGGCTCAACCAAACGCTCCCTTTTTTGCCTTTTTTATGTATTTTGAACTGTCCCCCTTTTCATTTTATTGGTCATTACTACTCCTAGGTTATAATGGTTTACTTCGCTCCTTTTCTTGTTGGTTTTTGCCCCCCAATGAGAAGAGCTTACAAATTTTTAAAATTTCTGTATTTTCCCAATACCCAATTCCTGATGTACGCCGGTCTTGGGGGACAAAGCTTGTTCGGGGTTTGATTGATTTATGTTTATAGAAGGGTTTTAGCTCTTTTTCAGATAATGTTTTACACCTAATAAAAATGAAATTTTTTTAATCTTTTCTCCTGCCGCACAGAGCGAGAGCCGGGTTTCATGCCCCCCATCTCTCCATTGACTACAAAGGTACAAAGTACTCCACTCTGATTGGGCCCGGATAGCCAAGCTCCCGCTTGCTCAACCAACAGCTCTTTTCTGCCTTTTTTTCTGTATTTTGAACTTTCCCCCCCTTTTTTATGGATTGGCAAAGTTCTCCCTAGGGTTTTAAAAGGTTCGCTGTCGCTCCTATTTGATTGGCTGGTTTCTGCCGACCAATGAAAGAGCTTAAAGAATTTGAATTACTGTATTTTTCCCGGCAATTTTTTAATCGCAATTCCTGATTACGCCGGTATGGCGACAAACGCATTGTTTGGGATTGATTGATATGTGTTTTAGAAGGTTTTTCTCTTTTACAAAATGTTTTACACTTTTAAAAAAACGATTTATTAACAATACTCCACGCCTCACGGGGGCTGAGATTTCAGTGCCCCCATCTCTCCCCAACTAAATGGCAAAGTGCTCGCGTTGATTTCCGGGGACCCAAGCCCCCCCTACTCCAACCAAACAGCTCTTTTTTGCCTTTTTTTTCTGTATTTGAACTGTCCCCCTTTTCATGTTTGGGCAAATTTTTTCCATAGGTTATAATGGGTCTGTCGACCCCTTCTATTGGCGGTTTATGCCCCACCAATGAGAAACGTTACGAATTTGAATAACTGTATTTTCGGGAATTTTCTATATCCAAATTCCTGATGTTCCCGTTTTTTATTTTTGTTATTGATTTTATTTAGTATTTTTTAAAAAGGGTTTAAAAGCTCTTTTTCAGAAAAATGTTTTACACCTAAAAAAAAAGATTTTTTTGATTCATATTCCATCCTACGGACTGAGAGCTGAGATTTATTTTTTTGACGATCTTATTTTTTTCACTTTAATTTCCTTCATCAGCAAAGGCACCAGTAGCAATACATAACATTTTCTTTTTACCATTGGGGCCCACTGTAATACAGAGGGTCGCTCCCTTATCACTTTTTTTTTTCTTGCTCCCCTTCATCGATCAAAAGGGAATAAGGCACATAAATTTTACTAAATATGGCCCTACAGAAAGGTCAGTAGACCCCTCTAGGTAGGTAGGTAAACCCCTGTAATATAGGTTGGTAAGCCCTATGTAGGTTACTGGGTAGGCTCAAGGTAGGTAGGGAAGCCCCAAGCAGGCAGACGGTGAAGCCCAGCCCAGGCAGTGTGATATGATGTCATCATTCCGCCTATGGCATGAAGCATTACCGACATCTAGTAGGCAAAGACATAAGGCCTACTAGGATCAATAGTGGGGCAGGGCACCATGGCTCAAGGTCACGCAAACAGCTAAATTAATCATGTAGACCTGGGGAAGTAGGGCATTTACCCTCGATCCCTGGGGCAGGCCTTCGAATCCTTGGGACAGAGGACCCAGGGGATTTGAACAGATGCATGACTTGGGGTACCTTCGCTAAACGTAAGCGGTATTTCACCCGGATAAAACATTTAGTACCTTCTTTCCTTGTTGTTTCCCAAAACCAAAAAAGCTTGGATCCTAGACAGTTTTCATACACGTTGCCCCTGGTTTCTGCATCATGAAACCCAATGATCATGCTGTGCACTGGACTATCAGTGATTTCAACGAGCAGTATATAAAGTTTCATCTATTCTGTGGGAATACTGCAGGGAAGCTGAACACTTACTGCCGGATTCAAACACTTTTCAGCTTGTGAAATTGCATGTGGGTGACAAATACGAGTTCACTGACTTTAACTTTACTGTATCTTTTTTCTTTTTGCAGTTTTCCGCAGTAAAGAAAAAATTGGCAATTCCCATTCTAAAATGCTCCAGGCAGTGAAATAGCAGTTACTACATCCAACCACAAACACCATTTAATATCATTTTGAATAGTTTGAAATGACAACTTGATGAACATATGTTCAGGGCGTCTGTTTCTATGGAAACCTATAATTCAATTTTCCATTTACTACAAATATGTTGAAAAAAGGGCCTGTGCACTAGTAAAAACACTGCAGGGTGCAATGCATCAAATGCTGTCACCTGTTACTGCCCTGAAATGACCATAATATCTGCATAGTAAATACTACTGTTTTATATTCAGCCGGGGTTTTGAGTTATTATTCCTGTGAATAATATTACTGCAGAAATATATGGAAGCCTTATATTACTGATTTCAAGACATTTTAAACATTCTGTAAATGTGCGATCAACACAGCAACAGTGAAGGAAATAATTATTTGATCCCTTGCTGATTGTCAGTGAGCAAACTTGTACAAAGACATAAACAGTCTAGGTTAATTTTAACATTGAGAGAAAGAATATCCAAAATAAAATCCAGAAAATCACATTATATAAATTTATTTGCATCTTGCAGTGAGAAATAAGTATTTGATCCCTCTGGCAAACAAGAATTTTGGTCCACTCCTCTTTGCTGATCATCTCTAAATCATTAAGGTCTGGAAACTGACTAGGCCACTCCATGACCTTAATGTGCTTCTTTTTGAGCCACTCCTTTGTTGCCTTGGCTGTATGTTTTGGGTCATTGTCTTGCTGGAAGACCCAGCCACGACCCATTTTTAAAGAGAACCTGTCACATAATGTTTGCCCCCCTTGTTGAGGACAGCAAAAGCTAGTGACAGACATGCTGCTTCCAGCACTGAGTCCCTTATTCTGTAAGATGCTGTAGTTTTTGAGTATTTAGTGCTCAAATCTGCAGTTTTTAGCCAGAAAAGAGTCAGGAAAAGAGTCAGTTTATTCATACCCCGCCCACTTCAACTGATAAACCTATTACTTTAAATAGGTAGAAACATGTGAATAACTGTCAGTGGGTGGGGGTAGCCTTTGGTGAGCGGAGCTAACACCTGCTCATGATTAAGATTTGAGCATTAAATGATCTTGTCCCTGACATCCTTTGTAAGCTCTTTGGTCTTGCCCATGTTGTTGAGGTTAGTGTCTGACTGAGTGATTGAGTCTGTGGAAAGGAGTCTTTTAGAAAGGTGACCATTTAAGACAGCTGTCTTTAATGCAGGTATTGAGTTGATTAGGAGCGTTTAACTGGTCTGTAGGAGCCAGAACTTTTAATGGTTGGTAGGGGATCAAATATTTATTTCTCACTGCAAAATGCAAATAAATTTATCTAATTTATATAATGTGATTTTCTGGATTTTATTTTGGATAGTATATCTCTCAATGTTAACATTAACCTACCCTTAAGGTTATAGACTGTTCATGTCTTTGTCAGTGGGCAAACGTACACAATCAGCAAGGGATCAAATAATTATTCCCTTCACTGTACACTATAAATAAATATACTATTTCACACTTTTTACCATACAAACCAAGTATTAACTGACACCTGCCTGTATACAAGTCAGTTTCAGTCTTCTTGACATCATCAGCACATAAAAGGAATCTGCTCCTTGCACGATCGGCTGCCAGGGTCAAAGGGCTGCAACATGCCCTTTGACCCTGGCAGCTGCTGTGCTGTAGTTGTTCAAGTGCTTTACAACAGGGCAACAGTCAAGCGCTTGACTTCAACAGTCACAGCTGCTGGCGATCACCCTCCCTGGTGGAACTATTTAGCCCTACTACTTGTTGTAGTCAGGGCCTGAGTTTTTGGTGTGCATGTGGGTTTCTGCATAGGTCTCTGGCCATCTGGTGTTTTGTTCTGATTCTGTTTGCCTGGTCTTCCATTCTGTATCCTGCCTGCTGGACTCATTCTTGCTCTGTGGTCCCCCCTACTGTTGCTCATGTGTCCCTCACATCCCCTTGGATACACTCCATTATTTTGCGTCCTCTTTCTTGGACTGTTTGCATTTTGAGCATGTTTATGTTTCCACAATGAAGTCCAATTGAAAGTACGTTATAGCTCCAAGGCATTTATTTCTGATTTAGCTTTGTTAGATGTATCCTCTGATGTACCCACTTCTAGATGATAAAATATGTCGAGGAACCTGGCAGCAAATGTACAAACCCTTGCATTACCCCTATAAGGAAAATAAAACATTAAATGGTTCCAAGGTTAATAGGCTTGTCATGTAATGTCCTGACATGCTGGGTCCTAAGTGTGGGACCTCCTCTATTAAAGGTGGCTGCACACACCAAACGAAGGCTAGCCAAACCCACTGATTTTGGGGGGACCAGACAACCATCTAAGGTGTATGTGATGTATGGCTGACCTACATTCAGCATACACCTGTAGAAAAAGGATTAAGCATTTTGATTATCAAGGTAGATAAATTGCCCCCAGAGTGGTGTAGCAGTGACGTACTACCCTGTCCCTACTGGCAACAGATGTATGCTCAGCTGAACTGGGTGTGCATGTGTATGGAGAGTTTGTTAGGAATAGCTGTTGGCTGATTGAGTGTTTGACCAACAGCTATTGAAAATGTATGACCACCAGAGTTGTGCTTTGGATTTGAGTCTAAATCAAATTGAACCTGAATTGAATGAATTCAGTTCTGGTGAGCTCAACACAAATTTTGGCATATATTGCTTCTAACCATTGCCATAACTCCAACCATAAGTTGGGATTACAGTTAGGGTTTTTATTCATTTTTAGGGTAAATTTACCTCTCCGTGGCACTTCCAGCACTATTGCTCTGTTGGAGCGGAAGTGAGAGTGAGTCAGAGTGACTGTGCTGTGGACCCAGAAGAGAGGCAGAAAGGTAAGTTAACCATGAAAAAGCCTAAGAACCCTATCTCCAATGTAGGGTTAGGGTTGCTGTTACAGTTAGGGTTATAGCTAGGGACAGAGTTGAAAAATTTGGTTTGGGACATCAAAAATTCAAGCAAACCAGTGTTTGCACAGGGACAGATTCATGCAAGACTAATGGTGACCTTAAGGCAAAATGGCCTTATAGGTCTATTTAGAATAGGTTTTATAAACCAGACACCCCACGACTACGTGATGTTATATACACTCCTTTACCAAAATATTATAGTATACACCTGCTAAAAAAAATTTGGAATCCTTCTTTAAAAAAGTGATATAACACTCCTCTAAATATTAGAAAATTGTCTAAAAGTATCATTCATAAAATTAGTTTGAAAATTATTAATTTATAAAGACAACTTGATTTTGTCTTTCCAACCTTATCATCATGAAGCAGATATAGGATGGAAATCATATAAGATCTATGAAATTAAAAGCCAGGGTCACATTGCGAAATGATGTCACATACATTCGTTCTCCACAACCTGCGTATTATCTGTCATCCATCAACTAAAAAGATATAACTCAATGGATCTGCAGCGTGAAGTCCCTAGGGGGATACATCAAGATGCATTGCTATTCAATAAAATATACAGCAAAGGTCAAAGCAGCATCGGCATTATCATCACCTGCTAAGTACATTGCATAAAGATTTCCAGTGGGACTACCTGAGACAAAATGATCCTTACACTATGGCTGGGGATATGTTCTATCTGAAACCCTCATACTATACCAACCCACTACTAAGAGACATTAACTGCATACGGATTGTTTTTTGGGGAGCTTTCTAAACACCTATTGTTGACTGCGTTCAGCTAGAATATTGCCAATCGATGTGGCCGGCACTGTTATGGTTAGAAAAATATGGTCGAATCCTACCAGAAACAGCATCACTGTTATCCATAGACTAAGTCTGTAATAACAGCTTTCAACTTTATATTTCAATAAAATTTTACTTTTACTCAATATACTTTAAAAAGACTTTATAACAGTGGACATAACATTTTTGTCTAAATAGGGACTTACCAGTCCTCGATGGGCATAGATATTCAAAAAGACCCGACTAATGGTTCTATATCATCCAACGTACCACCCTTAACTGTCCATGACACGTTCCACACAAATGAGAATCTAGGATTGGCAAAAGGCTACTCTCTCCCTATGAAGAAAGAATGCCCTAAATCCAGCCCTTAGCGAGATTAACGCCCTGAGAAGAGCAGTCCCACAAATCTGAACCTATTAAACCCTCAGACAGTTTCCATGTCCTTAAAACTCATAAGTATACATTATCCAGACACATTTCAAACAGCAGTATCCAAAATCAACAGTGGGTTAATCCAATTAGGTTTATGTTAAGGGACACTGCTCCTTTTGGGCATACTAGCCTTGTACCCCATACTCTATCTGAACCCCGTTACTCACCCACTGAGGATTTTGGCTACTGCCGTTTGAATTGCATCTGGTTAATGTGTAATTATGTGTTTTAAGGACAGGGAAACTGTCTGAGGGTCTAATAGTTCAGATTTACGAGACCGCTCTTTTCGGGGCATTAATCCCACTAAATGCTGGATTTAGGGCATTGTTTCTTGATAGGGAAAGAGTAGCCTTTTGCCAATCCTAGATTCTCATTTGTGTGGATCGTGGCCTGGACAATTAAGGATGGTACGTTGGATGATATAGAACCATTAGTTTGGTCTTCTTAGAAAACTATGCCTATCGTGGATTGGTAAGCCAATATTTAGACTAAAATGTTATGTCCGCTGTCATAATGTCTTTTTAATGTATATTGAGTGAAAGTTAAATTTTATTGAAATATCATTTTTCTGTGGCATTTTAAGTCGATATTTCACGTTTTGAAGTTTTTCTCATTCTGTTTAGCTTTTAACTTTATAGTTCCCAACTTAAAAGGGTTGTCGGGTTCAAATAAAAATGAAACAATAGGATACTGGAGCCAAATATAATAAAGATATCCTACTCTCACCTTCCTCTGCTCACCCGTTCCAGCCGGTCTTCTGTTTGCTTTCCATTCTTTTATCACATGATGTCACCGACATAGCTGCCCATTAGCTATCACTCCTTATCACTCCCTTACATCACCATTCAGACGTGAACAGCTGTATGATGTAAGTAGAAGCGCGGTTGTCGGAGCAGCGGTCACAACCCCTTTAAGTACAGATTTTGCCTTCTCCCATTGAAGTCAACGTAAAATATTCTACAGTAAAACACGCAATAAATCTGCAAACAAATTAAAAACAAATCTGCAAACATACCCTTATGGTGAATGCACACAAGACAGATTTGCTGGAAAATTTTCCATTAATGTCGCAGGTAAAAATATGCAACAGATCATCCGGATTTCAGAGCAGATTTTGATGTTGATTTAACCTTATTTAATTAAATAGAAATTCCCATGTTGCTGGTCAGTTTCCACAAGAAAATTTTAGCCATGTGGCTATGAATTTGTAAGCCGTGTACTGGGGTGGGCACCCCAGGATATAGCGAATTCACGAACAAGGAAAGCGACTCCAGTTCAATCAAACTTCTACTTTATTGTAATATGCAAATGAGTGTACTCAGAAAACCTCAGGAATTACATAGACATAAGTGTGAGCCAAGACCCCTGTGCTATACTGCGTGCCACCGTAAATATGTCCCTGGACACACAATAACTTTATCTACCAGCTCGGAAGGGTCGCTATTTATCTATTAATATCATGAGGAACAGGAACAATTGTGTGGGGGTGTGTTTTTAAGGCACGCTCGCGGTGTCGCACAACAGCTTACAAACTTATTAGCTATACTCACTATTCCCAGAATTTAGATAACACTAAAGATCTATCTGCCGAGCGTGCTGCAGAGCTGACAGCACCAATATAGTTCAATGTCCCCCACTGGTACTGTTCCTGGATGATTGCTTGTGGCCTGACATGGACTGAGGCCCTAACTAGTCTAACTACAGGTCTAGTAATTGTCCCAAACAGGCTTGAGTGCATACTTAATGACTCAGGTCTACTTTGGACTAACAACCGGTCACAGTTCCTGGATGAGGGGCCCATCTGTCAGAGTACAGTACCAAAGATGGCGGTTACTTCTCCCCGCAATTGGATTTGACACAACGTCCACTCTGTCTCTGCACCTTCTTCTCTAACCGCAATGATGCAGCAAACTAATCTCTCCTCTCTCAGCAGGATTCCATCACCAACAAGTACAACTGCACTCCACAGCGGCATGAGGTCCCGGAAGAACGAACGATGCTTAATGTGGAGTCTTTGTCTGCAGTCTCTCAGTTCCAGCTCTTTCTCTCCAAAATGGATGCTGCTGACCCCCAGCTATCCTGCTACTCTCTCTTCCAGTCAAATGTCAAAAAAATCACATCTTATCATCGTTACACACAGGTTAAACTTTCAGAACAGCAGTATATTATGACCAAACATCAGAATGCAGCATTTCAGTTTGTAATCATTAATTATACAAAGACATTGAGGCTGTTCCACCATCCCACAAATTAACACAGCAAATCTGTGCTATGTGTATTCACCATAACAGGAGCATGATCTGTTAGGAGGCTTCAGATTGCTAATTATGCAATAATCTAGGGGTGCACAACATTTTCTGATTCAAGGGCGACACACTCATATTGTACCTCTCCCAGTGACCACAGTTAACCTCAGTGGTATATTCCCCATCTGAAACCTTTATAGCATTTCAATTGTAAATACCCCAAAAAACTAAGAGGTCTTGGTTCCACTTTAGGAATTGCCAAACATCAAAATGAGGGGTCTCCTGCTCCATTCTTCAGAAAGACGATATAGATTTAATGGTGTCACACACCTTTCTTGAGGTTTGGGTGACCAGTGAGATCCAATGTGTAGAGAATCCATGGCACTCATTAAGATATTGTAGCAAAAGTGATTTTATTCAAATCATAAATGTGTGGTACAGGTGTTAGTCAGCTCTCCATTGATACAGTATGCACAGAAGAAAAGGAAGTAGTCCCACAGTCCAACGTTTCAGGCAAAACAAGCTTTCATCGGGGACCTACAAGATGAGAGTAAGGAGCCTGGTGTCGGAGAGTGCTTCTTTTCATTGTAGTTTTGGGGTTTACAGAGGTGGCTGTTTCACACCTACAACTAGAGTAAACAACACACATATATGGCCTCCTCTCCTTCTCTCTGGAGTCTCCTTCCTATCAGACATTTTTTTGGAGTATCTTGTGGATCTGCCATGATTGTGTAACAATTCTCCCCTGAGGAAGAAATCCAGAGATAAAACACAGTTTTTACTGGATTGCTCATTTAGGTCACTCACAAAAGCATATACAGCCCTATAGAGCCCACCATAAGAGTGCCAACCACAACAGTGCCCAACATAACATTGCCAGCCATACCATGCCCACCATACCATAACATTATACAGAGTCCACCATACCATGACACCTGTACAGTGCCCACCATAACAATGTCAACCATACAGTGCCCACCATAACAATGTCAACCATACAGTGCCCACCATGCCAATACAGTCATACAGTGTCCACCATAACAGTGCCAGCCATACAGTGCCCACCATACCAATACAGCCATACAGTACCAACCATAAACATGCCTGCTATACAGTGCCTACCATACCAATACACCCGTGCAGTACCAACTATAAACATGCCAGCTATACAGTGCCCACCATGCCAATACAGCCATACCATGCCCACCATACCATGACACCCATACAGTGCAAGCTATATAGTGCCTACCTTTAAAAAATACACCCATATGAAACCACCATAACAATCCCAAGCTAAAACATCCCCCCCCAAAAATAAACCGGTGTTTCCCTATACAGAAACCCACCAAAACATTTGCCAGCCTTTACAGTGCCCCCTTACCAATAAAAGCCATCTTTCCCAACCCAAAAAAACATCCCTCCCTATACGTGTTTTTCCAAAACCAATACGGGTCATTACGGGTATTTTTCCCAAGGACACCGGGCAGTGCAACCCATGCAGTTCCCTTTCATACCAATCCAAACCATAAAAACCCACCCCCAATAACAATGACGGGCCCAAAAAGTCCCAAAGATAACAGTGTTGTATACAACCCCACCTAACGTGCCGGGCCATACAGTGTCCCCCTTAACGTGCCGGGTCAGTAAAATTGTAGTTGTAAAAAGGGTTAAATAATTATTTTTTAATTTGGGGGACAGAGACAAAGCATCTTTGCGTCCCGATGGTTGGGGGCCGCATAGAGGGGCACTGGGCCCGTTCGTTGTGCACCCCTGCAACAGTCCAATATTATCTTTTTAAAAAGGGTTTTTTATTAAAGTTAAAATTTCCTGGTGTGAGATTGCATAAGTTTGACTTCTGCACTAAAATTTTTAAGACAAAAAGGGTTATGCTTTTATTTTGCTTTGTTTTTTTGGGGGATTACTGTTAAATTTACTTTTTTTGGGAAAACATACTTTTATCATGTCGCACAGCTTTTGAACTGTTCTCCATGGTATAACTTCTTGCCTGTAACGTTATTTGCTTTTCGAAAGAATGTTGTGGCTATTGTTAGTCATAAAGAAGGGGACATAAAAGGAAATGGGTTTAAGCCAGGGGTTTGTGCTTACTCAATGGCTCATTTTCCAACGGGCTTGACTGGGAAACTCATTTTGCATTGTCTTTGTGAGTCAGTTAAAAGTGCCCCACAAGGGGAACTCATTTTTATTAAGGCCTATTTTTCATGCACATTTGGGGCCGGGCCCCAAGAATGCTAAAAGCCTAAAAACAAAAAATTTTTTTCCCAAATAATATTTCATTTTCTTAAACAAAATTTTTTACTTCTATTTTTCTTGTTCTTTTTGTCCCTGGGGTTCCTCATTTTTTGGGGTCAAATTTTTATACAAAAAGGGGGTTTTTTTGCTAAAAAAAGGCTTATCCCCGTTTTGGGGGGGACAGTAAAAAAAAGCACTTTTGTAATTGGTTTGCATTCCCTAAGTCACTTAGTATAGCAGATATGAGCTTTTCTGTGCATCAATAGCTATTTTTTGCAGCTGCTAATTGGAACACGCACCCTTTTCTGTGATTGGCTAATTGGACATGCCCCCGGTCGGAGCCCCCCCTGGACACGCCCCCTGCACTGGATTGGCTGACTGACATTTCATTCAGTCTGTTGGGATACATCCCCAGACAGGAAACGACCCAGACACGCTCATGCACTGTGATTGGCTGCCTGCACACACTGTGTTTTCTCCCATCTGAGCTTTTAAAACTGAAAGTGAAACCAGCAATGTGAGAGAGCTGCTGGCTGTTTACTCATCTCCCAGCTCTAAGGTGAAGGATCTGGCTAATTACTGACTGTTTAACTCATAGATCCCCTCATATAACAGAGTCTTATATATAGTGTGTTCCCTTCATATAACACAGTCTCCTGCCTGATATTAGAGGGGAGGGGGCAGTGTGCATTCCTCACATGTGTTTCATCAGTTCAGGCTGTGTGTATAACAGGTTATATAATCTCCGAGGTCAGGCATGACGTTTTAAATGGTGATCTCTATCCTCTGTCTACAAGTGTCACCTGCTGCAGACGGTGTCACAAGGGGGCCTTATTTGTTCTGTTCTATGAGATTAGGGACGGACTGCCCAAGTAGTTGACTTGTTATCCCTTACTGAAGCTAGTACTTTGCTATAAATAAGGCTCTCCTGTTAATTTAGGTGGGGTTTCCACCAGAACTTGATGATAGAAAGGGAGTTATCCCTCTTTCAGAAGCAAAAAGGGATAAATGCTGAGGATAGAGATCAGGTTTTTTTAAATAGTGTGTATAGAGGTTAAGAGTTAGATATAATAAAAGTTACGTTTTAGTGTTTAATAGATAGAGAACTGATAGAGTTTAAGTTTGCCTATGGCAAAATAGTAAATATAGTATAACTGGTTATAGCACAGCAAGGAGCTTGTGGCGCTAGCCTGAAGGAGGCTGCATAGCTGTCCTCTACAGACAACCTTCCCCTTCCCCTGCTTCACACAGATGATGATGTCACAGCTCTTCAGTGTGGAGAGACACGCCTGCTGAGAGGAGAGACCCACCTCCTGACAGGAAGAGACACCTGCTGAGAGGAGACACGCCTGCTGAAGGGAGAGAACTCGCCCTAAAGGGAGAGACACACCTGCTGAGAGAGAAACCTCTGAGGAGAGACACCCTGCTGGGGAGGACCGCCCCTGGATTTCAATTTCATAGAATTAACTTAAGAGCATGAACACTTCAAACGATAAAACCCCTTTAATTACAGCTGGTAGCATGGCCTGAAAGCCTAATGCTGGTCCTGTAAGCGTTCTCAACCATTATGTTTCTCACTGTAAACTTTGGCTGTAAACATTAAGGCTAGGTCCACACAGCAAATATCAAAATACCATCCAAAATCCGACAGCATTTTGACATTTGCAGGACCGCGTTTTTTGGCGCGGATTTGTGCAAAAGCCTGGGTCAGTTTTCAGATTTGTGGTTGGTCCCGTACAATTGAATATATGGGAATTTGATGGCAATCCAGCGCAATCTAGCAGAATATACAACATGTTGCATATTCCATCGGATTTTAAAACCAACGGTAAAAAATCCATGCTGTGTAGACTACAGCACGGATTTTTTATTGCAGTCTATGCAGCACACCTGTGCTCTATAGACCTAGCCTAATAAGCAGAGCTAGCACAAGGATTTTGGGTGTCCTATGCACATATGGAAAATGACGCCCCACACCTCACAGAATAAATTCAAATGTCTGGCTCCGACCTCACGCACGGTGCCTGCGGCTGCACCCGCCCTGGCTGGGTGGAATGAAAAAAACATAATTGTGCTACCTTTTCTTGGCACTGTGGTATGAATGATATTATCTTTATCCTGCAGGTCAGCACGAGTCTGATGATTTTTTATTTTTTCTTGTTTGCTTTGCATTGCCATTATATGACACCAACAACTTTTTTATTTTTCCATCTATGGACCTGTGTAAGGGCTTTTTTTGCAGACTGAAGTATGGTTTTTATTGGCAGCATTTTTGGATACCTGTGAATTTGTAATCACTTTTTATTCCAATTTTTTGGGAAAAAACAAAGGGAATCAAAAAACTTTATTTTGGGGCCGTTTTTTTTTTTTTGCATTCTTTGGGGGGCATTTTAGGGCGAAAAATGTATTTATCGGGCCTTTTTTTGCCCGAAATTTTAGGGGTATTCTGGCCTCCCGGCCAAATCTGCTGTCCGGGGCTGAGGGGGGGCAGTGTTTGGCGCAAACGTTCGGGCCCCTTTCGGGGTGCGGCCCCGCATTGGAAAGGGGGGGAAAAAGGGCCGGTTTTGGGGGCGGGTTTTAAAGGGGTTTCCCGGGGGGGACACGGCGGGGGTCAAAAACTCTGACCTTAAAGATTTGCAAATTGGGAAAGTGGGCGCAGTGCACGCGGGTCGCAGCTCTGACAGCCCGGGCCCTTTTTTTTTTTTTGGTCTAAATCTCCGGCGGAGGCGAAGTGAAACGGGGAACGGAACATGCGAGGAAAACAAAGGGCGTAAACAGGGAAAACTCCCGGGGGCTCAGCTCCGGCGGCCCTGGAGTATTTATTCCGAAAAAACGCCTTTTTAAAAGGGTTTAAAAAATTCCTTAAAAAAAAGCCCCAAACCCCAAAAAAAAAAAAATAAAATAAAAAAAACACTTTCCAAAAAACTAAGGAAAAAGGCGCAATATCAAGAAATTAGGATATTGGAAATTTCCGGGAAAATACAGTAATTCCCAAAATTTTAAAGCTGAAACCCCTTTATAATCATACATTTTAAAAAAATCCCATTTAAAAACGCTTTTGGGCGCCGGAAAAATAAAAAGGGCGCAACATAACCGAAATTTGGGTTTTAGAGAATTGCGGGAATTTCAAATACGAAAAATTTAAATTTTTTTAAGCTCTTCTCTTTTGGCGGCTTAAACCAGCCAATCGAATAAAGGGGGGGCATTTTCCCTTTAAAAAAAATGGAGAAAATATTGACCAATCAGAATAAAAAGCGGGCCCGTGTACCTTTTTAAGCTTGGCTATCTCGGCCCAAACAGAAAAAGGAGCGACAAAGGGGCCAAATTTTTAGCCTTGGGGAAGTTTGGGAAACCCAAACGAATCAAAAAGGGGGGGGACGGTTTTAAAAAAACAGAAAAAGCAGAAGAGAGCTGATTGGGTGGCTTTGCGGGGGCTTGGGTTTTTCCAGCCAAAAAGAGCGCGGTACTTCTCCCATTTAGTTGGGTTGGGAAGGAGAAACGGTGCAATTTCAATGTCGGACTCAGGGGCCGTGGGGTAGAATAAAAACAATCAAATTTTTTAAGTGTCAAAACATTTCAGATAAAAACGTGGGAACCCTTTTCTTAAAAAAAAGCATTTTAAAACCCCAAACCGCGTTTGGGCGGCCCAGAAACGGCGCTACATAAGGAAAATGCAAAAAAAAGAGAATTTTCCCCCTATACATTAAATTTAAATTTTTTAAACTATTTTCTTTGGTTGGGGTTAAAAAAAACCAAACAGAATTTGGTCGACAGTGGCCCATTCAAAACCCATAAAGGGGTATTTTACCAAAAGAATAGGAGCGAAAAAAGACCCCTTATTTGCCCATGGAGAAGTTTTGGGCCAAACAAAAAACAAAGGGGGAAAAAAAATTCCCAAAAAACAGTAAAAAAAGGGTGAAAAGAGCTGATTGGTTTTTAGCCCGGGGGGGCTCGTCCCCGCTTAGCCAAACCAAAAAGGCGACTATTTTCATAGAGGGCTATGGGGGAAAAAAAATTCAGAGCGGGGGTCTGTGATTGGCTTTGTTAAAAGAGGCGCGGTTATTTGAACCAATTTGGGGAGCGAGCGACCCTCCAAAGGGTTTTTTAATGCAATTCCCGAAATAAAACGTACATGGCTGAAAACAAAAAAAGACTTTCAAAGTTGTACCGTGTTATATAAAATGAACTAAAATATGGGGGTAACGGGAAAAAAAAAAATTTAATTCAATAAAATCATGTTTATTTCTTTATTTTTGTTAGGCCAAAGGAAACAATTTGTATGGGTTTCAACGGGAAATTTAAAAAAAATAAGCATGGGTTTTTTTGGAATTTAAATTTTTTTTTTTTTACCCCATTTTAAATTGGGTATTTTATATACACAAACTTCTGTAGCCCTTAAACATTTTTATTTCCCCCCATGTACTTTTTTTTACAGATTGCATTTGAAAACCCATAGGAGCGTCGCTCGCTCTCCTCCCTTGGTCCCAAAAAACGGCGCCTCTTTTTAATACCAAACACCCGAGGCGCTCTGAATTTTTTTTCCCATAGAAAAAATTTTTTTGGAAAATAGCTCGCGCTATGATTGGCCCCTTCAACCCAACCCGGGTCTTTCTGCCTTTTTTCTGTTTTTGAACTTTTCCCGCCTTTTTAATATGATTTGGGTTTAAATTTTTTTTTCCTTTGTTTAGAAGGGTTTCCCTGTCCTCCTATTCTGAAATTTTTCTATTTTTCCTCCCTAGGGGTTAAAAATGGGGGCTGTCGGTCCATTCCCGTTTGGGTTTATGCCACAAGAGAAGAGCTTAAACCCTTTTTAATTACGTATTTCCCGGGGATTTCTCTATTGCAATTTCCTTATGTACGCCCTTCCGACAAAAACAGGGTTTTTAGGAAAATTTTAAAAATCTTTTTTTTTAGGAGAAGGTTTTTAAACTTTTATTCCCGATAATGTTTGACATTAATAAAATGATTTTTTTTTTCATACTCCAAGGCCCCCGGCACCCGAGGCCGAGATTTCATTGCGCCGGGTCTCTCCCTAGAAATAAATGGGAGAAGTACTCGCGCCCGGGTTGGCTGGGATAGCCAACCACCGCTTGTTCAACCATTCATCTCTTTTCTTTATTTTTACTGTTTTTTGAACTGGGCCCGCCTTTTATTTTTTTGGCAAAAATTTTCCATAGGTTTTAAAAGGGTCTTTTTTCGGCCCTTTTCTGATTTGGGCTTTTCTTCAAAAAGGTTTTAATGGGGCCCCTGGGCGCTCCTTTTTTGTTGGTCAAAAGTTTTCCATAGGGTTTTTTTGGGAAAACTGTGCTCCCATTTTGTTTTGGGTGGTTTTTCCGGCCAATTTAAAAAGCTTAAAAAAATTTGAATTACGGGATTTCCAGCAAAATTTTTTATAACCCAATTTCCCTTTTGTTTGCGCCGGGCTCGGTGACCAAAAAGGTTGTTCGGGATTTAATTTAAAGTATGTTTATAGAAAAGGGTTTTAGCGGGTTTTTCAGAGAATATTTTTCACCTTAAAAAAAAATGTTTTTTTTTAAATCATAAATCCTTTCCAAAACCGGGGCCCGAGGGGTCGAAAATTGCATTGCGCCGAAACTCTCCATAGGATACAAAGGGAAAAGGTAGCCGCGCTCTGATTGGCTGGGGTAGCCCCAAACCCCCGCTAGCTCAACCCCAAACCGCTCTATTCTGATTTTTTCTGTATTTTTAAAATGTTTCCCCCCTTTAAATTTTTATTTTGGGCAATATTTTCCTTTGGTTTTTAAAGGGGCCCCTGTCCCCTCCCTTTCCGATTGGGAGCTAGCCAAGCCCCCTTGCTTAAACCCAAACAGCTCTTTTTTGCATTTTTTCTGTATTTTGAACTATCCCGCCTTTTGATTTTTTGATTTTTTTCCAAAATCTCCATAGGCTATTATGGGGGGGCCCGTCGCTTTTTTTCTGAAATTTGGGCCCCCGATACCAGGCCCCCCCTAGCTCAGCCAAACAGCTTTTTTTTTCTGCATTTTTACTGTTTTTGAACTGTCCCGCCTTTGATTTGATTGGTCAAATTTTCTCCATAGGTTTTAATGGTTCACTGTCGCTCCTTTTTTGATTGGCCAGTTTATGCCGCCCAATGAAATAGCTTTCCAGAATTTGAATTACTGTTTTTCCCCGGCAATTTCCAATATCCTAATTCTTGAATTGTGCCGTTTAGTTTTTTGGGAAAGTGTTTTTTTTTTTGTATTTTTTTATTTTTGGGGGTTGAGCTTTTTCTGAGAATTTTCCGCCTTTATAAAGGCGATTTTTGTTTTCATACTCGCAGGGGACATCTTTAATGATTTCTCGCTGTTTTCCGCCTGTCTCGAGTCGGAATCGATTTTCGGCGCAGTCCCGACAGGCCTAAGCCCCGCACTGCGCCCCACACACTGGCGAGGCCCCGGGAACTTTTCCGGCTGTATGACGCCCCCCTCGGACGGCGAATCTAGGGCAGCCCCGCACTGCGCCTAAGCCCCGCATGCGCCTCAAACATGGCGGGGCGGCGGCTTTTCCCGCATGTATGATCGCACTCCCCTTTGGGGCGAATCTCAGGCGACCCCCGCACTGCGCCTAGTCCCCCCTGCACCCAAACACTGGCGGGGGCGGCGGACTTTCATGGAAATGTAAGGCGCCCCGGCCCCGAATAAATTCGGCGCAGCTTTCACTAAAATGGGGCGAAATGGCGCGCTCCGCCCCAGCGAGATTCATCATGTCGCGCAAGTGTTATAGATAAATGAGCAACTTTTACAGACGGAATAGAAGTCATCTTAGGGAGCACAGCCCCCCTTGGGCCCACCCTTACTCCATTTCACCTTCTAGTGTGTTGTATTTTTTAAAATTTTTATATAGCCCATGATCAGTTCTGCTCCTGCTGAACAAAACGTGTTTGGGCTCCTATAAAAGTATTCAATATTTTGATACTCACTGTAAATTGAATATTGTTGCTGTTCAATTTATAGCATTAGGGAATTTTTCAGGGTGTAACAGGTGAAGTTTGCAGAGCCACGCTTAGTCACTAAGGGCATTACTAGGAGTTTGTCTAAGGGTCAACATAGCTTGGATACCTATCCCGCCTTTTTACTTCACAGCTTGGGCATCTACTATTGCCGTTATGGATACCAGACTGACGGCTTGACATCTGTGATGCTCCAGGCAATGTAGGGCTCATTTATGGGGAGTCTATCTTTTCTGTGCTTTTTTTTTATTATTATATTATTAAAAGTTAAGTTTTATTGTGATATCACTTTCTTTTGTTGTTTATGGTTTGGGATATTTCATATTGTTTATTTAATTTATCTTGATACATAGCAAGACCAAATGAAAAATTGCTATTGGCATTCATTTTGTTTTTTCATAATTTTAACATTTTGTTTTATATAAACGGCTTTTACCACAGAGTAAAATTGACGTGGGGAGCTTGCAAATCGAATAATAAATATTTTTTCCCCTTCATCATTATTAAAAAATTCTGGACCATTTTTGTTTTGCTTCCCCTTAGTGATACTAATATTAAAACTTTGCAGGGGGTCAACCGTGACGAGAGCCCTCAGTTAGCCATACATGCCAGCATCACCCCTCTCTGGAGTACTGCATCTCTTCCTGTTGTAATAACAAACAAATCTAACTCACTGCTGAGCGAGTGTTCAACCCCAGGTGCTGTCATTCTACTCCTGTCCTCTGTACTCCTTAGTACCCTGTTTCCCAAAAATAAGACACCCCCCGAAAACAAGACGAAGTGCATTTTTTTTATGCAATTCAGAGTTTGGCTGCTTATGCTGATGTTTGTGATGAAATCCCTACAGTATATTAATACATGTGGATTGTTTGCTCAACAATAAATGTGAATTCTTGTTCATGGAGGAATAAGACATCCCCTAAAAATAAGTCTTAGCTCGTCTTTATTTTCGGGGAAACAGGGTAATAAGTCAAACAGTGCAAATTAAGAAAAGGAAAAAAGAAACCTTAATCAGGGATGTGTTTTGAGACAAAAAAAAAATCCATATGTTTGGGATTTGACCCAAGGACCCCTACGGTGGAAGGCAGAAGCTCTAACCACTCAGCTGCTTTGTAACTATCCACAGCTCTTTACATAAACAGACCTGTGTTTACTAGGGTGATCACACTGTAGGGAAAGGCATGGTGATGTCAATCCTGCTGGGCCACATGCTATGCAGCTCAAGCAAATCACACACCCTTTTGAGCACACTGAAAGCTGAAGCTGGATAAAGCAGGTATGAAATGACTTTTTGGCAAAACCCCTTTAAGTCCCACTAGAGTACCAATGTACTGCACAATAGTGTGCAATTACAGCTTTTTAGCATGGTCTAGTAGAGGCAGTTAGCAGTTAGATGGCAGGCCTGGGAGCCTTCGTAAGGTTTTCAGCTGCCATGTCTAACAATCAGGAGATGACAGGCAGTGCCCTCTTCCTGGCTAATTGCCTAGAAGCCATGGTCGCGTTGACCACAGCATCTAAGTAGATAAACAGCCAAGTTATCTGCAGTCCCAGACACTGAAGGCAGGTGCCAGTTGTAACTAACGACTAACACCTGATCTGTACATCCTTGCACCATCCTTGCTCCCGCTTTCCAACAGACAGAGGTAGGCACCCTAGGCGATCACGTATCTTTAACTACCCGAAACAGCTGAAACAACCCTAACTAAAGTTTATGGTTAGGGATAGGATTAGAAAATAAAAATCAGGTTCTGGAAACCCAGAACCCAATTTTTTTCAGAAGTTTGGTCAAACCTGTTTCAAATCGATTAGGGCCCAAATCCAGCAACACTACTTTGGGGAAACATTTCATAGGAATGTTGGCATGTGTAATAGAAGGGTAAACTGGAGAGCCAGCCTTAGATATGAGGCTTGATTCTAAGGGTCCTTTTGCACAGGCAGAAGGTTGATAGTTTGAGCACCAATCAACAAATAGCAAGTCGATCATCCAATTAACAGGAGCATGAATCGTTTATAATATATGACTCTTTGTGTAGCCATTAATTCCCATTACTGTTAGCAGCACCTCCACAGTTTACACAGGGGAATATGCTGCCAGCAAGCAATTTCTACTACTGCATAAAAGCACGATCACTGAGCGAGCGTTTTCTTGTCTGTCGGCTGGACACAAAGCCATTTACACAATTAATCAGAAACAAATGTTCTTCTGAACTTTCTTATGACTGATAATCAGCAATTAAAGGGTTTTTTTTCCAGCTAAGATTATGATAACCTATAGATAGGATATTGGCCTTACACCACATATTAAGAATGGGCCTCTGAGCTTCTCCCTGCAGAACAGAGGGCTGGCTGTGCTTGCGCGGCAATTTCTATTTGTTTCAACAGGAGTATCGAGTTTAGCTGAGCATGAGTTCATTACTCAGAACTCTCATGGAACAGAATGGAGAGTGCTGCACATCCATGGCCACCACTCATCCCTGCACCCAGCCCCTTCCCAACTCCTAGACGAAAGTTAAGAAATGGGAGTAGAGGGGGCGTGGTCTGCTATATGAGGAATCAGACGTGTCCTGCAGAAGCTCCTCTCGAGACTAGCACTTATTAGCTGCCCAGGCACTCAAAATGGGTCAGAAGAGGACCAAGAAGATACCAGCTGCTTCTGGACCTACTGAATCGACTGGAGTTACAATCTCTAAATATTTCGCTCCACTGCAGGAGCTGGAGGATGACGGCTTCCCGCGCGAGGCTGGAGTCGGCGCCATCTTGCCCTCCCTCTGCCGAACGCAGAGCCCGCTATGCGACTCGGCGACTTCCCGCCGCACCACCTGCTGAAGACCCGAAACCGCCGGACTTCCACCACCGCACATCGCCACCCGCAGCACAGCGCAGGAAGGAAGAGGCGCGACGGAGCCGCCGGGCCTCCTGTCACAGGCATCCGGAGCTGCGGTGTCTTCCATGGCCCAACAATGCAGTGAGTGACGGAGCGGCACAGGTCAGTGGACTGAGGGGGATCCCCGGCTCTCGTCACCTGACTCTCCTCCAGGGGACCAGAATGAGCTGCCCGTGCTACAGTGCCAGCCATCTTCCTTGCTGAGCACCCCTCTGACCCTAGTTCCATCAAGGGCAGAGGCTTGTTATTCCACCCCCATTGACTGCTCATCAAACTGGGCTGCTGAGGACCTCAGCCCGAGGGCCCTGCAGGCCTGGTCTACACCAGCGTACCGGGAGACTTGGGCACCCCGGGGCATTCTACTACGCTGAGCCAGGACACCCCGCACGTGTCAAGGGGCATGCAGCCCCATATGCCTGACCGGGGCCCACTGAGCCCGCGGATATCTCTAAAGGCCAGCTCCTCTAACCAGCGCCCATATATTATGGCTGCAGACCACATGGGACATGATGACGTGAGGGACAGCTCCTCCTCCTCCTGTGCCCCGTCGGATTCCGGACCGGTGCCACCCAGACCTGCCACGCAGTGGTTGACTGACCCATCGGGGAGACCTGGGGTGGCTTGGGGCGGTGGCGGGGCCTCCCTGGAGGAGGGACCGACACACTCGGGCATCTTGTTCGACACTCATTCCCGGGGCCTCCCTGCCGCCCTGACGCCGCCGGGGACCCTATTTGACACCAGTGCTTCGGCACTCACTCAGATGCAAAATAATGCTTCCTGGGCCTCGAGCCCGAACTCCTCCACGTGGGGAGGGAGCACGCCACAGCTGTCAGGCAGTCGTGCTGCCATGCCTCCTACCCTCCAATCACCGCCTGGAGCTTTCACTCCCCAGACGAACTCCCTCATATCGCCGGAGGCCGCTCTACTAACGCTGTAATCCCGCCCGGAACTGCAAGCCCTTCTCTCACTCCTGCCCTCCAAACAGGACATGCAGTCCTTGGCTCGGGAGATGCAGCAAGCCTGGCGGCAGGACTTATGTCTGGTCCAGTCCAATGTACCGGACCTACAACTTAAAGTGCATCAACTAGAAAAAGCCCATGAATAAATAATGCTCTCTTAACAAACCTTCAGGCTTCTGTGGCAGAACAATCCTCTCGTCATCAACAGCTTGCCATCCAATTAGATGATTTAGAGAACCGAAACCGCCACAATAACATCAGGCTGCGCGGTCTTCCGGAATCTGTTAAACCTGGGGAGTTGATCCCCACCTTGACCAAACTCTTCAACTTTATACTCGGAAGACCAGAGGGGACTCCTATCGAGTTCGATAGGGCACACAGAGCGCTGCGCCCCCAGAGCATGGACGACACTCGCCCGAGGGATGCCATCTGTCGAGTCACCATTATACTCTAAAAGAGGAGATTATGCGCAAGGCCCGACTGATGCAGCAAGTGGAGTTTGAAGGCCTCAAACTAGGCTTGTTCCCGGATCTCTCTAGGCGTACCCTCCGAATGAGGGCCGCCATCAAGCCCCTTCTGGCGGAACTCCAGTCCAGAAACATCCCATACAGATGGAGGTTCCCCGCACTCTTTTGCTTTTTTTAAAGCCCCAAAAATTGGTTTCCTCCCCTTTTCCGTCACCCGATGACCGCCTTTTCTTCATCTAAAACTTTTTGGCCCTTACCGGATTGGCTTTCCCAGACGGGGACTTTTGTGTCCTCGGGCGACCCCCTTTGGTTCGAGACCGTCCCCCCCTTTGACAATCAAGGGCCTCCCAAAACCCATTTGGGTTTTGCTGCGAAGTCTCAGATAACCCATAACGCCGGGGAACCCCCTGATGGCCCACCCCAAGGGAAAGGATTCACCGTTGATCGGGCTGTCTTTCCAATGGACGGTTTCCTGATTGACACCCCTTTTTCCCTCTCTATTGGGAAATTGGCTCAGGAAGGGCTCCCCCCCCGGTACTGTAAAACCCATTTTTCCCCCCGGGGCGGGGGGGAAAAATTTGGGGGACTCTGGATTTTCCCCCGTTCTACCCTTCCTCCCCCCCCTTTCCGGGGCCGGGGGGCGCGGCTTGATGGGCCCTCCCCCACCCACCCTGCGATAAATCCATGCTATATGTCGGGAAATTTAGTGTTTCTACCCATTTTGAAACCTTGCTCCTTGGGGGGCCCAGTCAATGGACTTTAATAGGGGTTCCGTAGCGCCCTTTTGTTTTGGGGCGTCGCCCCTCGGGTTGGGGGACTTGTTCTGCCCCTGAGATGACAGCCCCTTTTCCCTTGTATATATTTCAGATGTCTCGAGGGGATCCAAGCTGTGGAACAACAAAAAATTTTTTTATTTCTTTTTTTGGTGTTTCACATATTGAATTCCCCCGGTTATTTTTGGCCCTTTGGGGACCCCCCTGGCCCCCGCAGTCTTTTCACCTGCATGCTTTTTTTTGTTTGGCCCCCTCTTTGTTGGGCCCTAATTTTTTCCATGGTTTACGGGTTGTATATTGTTTAAATGTGTTTTTTGGGGGTCTGGCTCAGGCGGTCCCGGGGCAAATTTTTTGCTTTTGGGGGGCTTCTTTTTTTTGCCCCCGAACCCTTACTCCCCATATGGAAATTCTTCGAACTCAAAACCCCTTAATGTAAAGGGGATTTAATTCCCCTAAAAAAAGTTCCAAATTTTGTATCCACTGCACAAGCAAAATCAGCATTGTCTCCCTTCAGGGGGACCCATCCCCTTTCCCCCTTTACCATTTTACCAAAACCCGAAAATTTCCCCTGTCTGGTCCCAATAACAGCAGCGATGGGCCAAGGTAAAGGGGGGTTGCGGTCTTTTTCCCACAAATCACAAACCATTACCCATTTAAAAACTTTTTCGGGGAAGACGCCAGGGCCCTGTTTTTAAAATTTCAGTTTGAAAGGTTCGGGGTCTACACTTTAGCTAATATATATGTCCCTAATACGGGCCCAAATCTCTTTTATTTTTTAAGATAAATTTTATAACCTATCTTGTTTTGCCCAAGGGCCCGACAAAATGGGGCGGCGAAACTGAACCTAGCGCTGAATCCCCCTGTGGGGCACCTTTCCAAAGGGTGCTCCCTCCCGTTGCCTTTATACTCTTAATAGAGTGAAAAAAAATGGCCCGGAAAAGGCAAAAATAATTTTGATGTTTTTTGTTGCTACCCCAAAAAGATCGCGACCCATACTTTTTACTCTTTTCCCCCCTATAACTCGTATAGTCCCTTGGCTAAAAATTTTTTTTACAGGGTTCTCCCTCCCTCTGTTTGGGAAAAGCGTCCTTTGGGAGGGATCCTCCCTTCGGGGCACGCCCCCGTTGCATTGTGACTTCGCTCTTCCGAGTTTCAGTCCCTGGCTTCATGTGGAAGTTGAATGAATCCTTGTTATCAGATTCCCTATGCTTATATCAATATATTTGATATGACCCACTGCTCTGATCCTTCTTCTCTGCAAACTCGCTGGGAGGCATTGAAGTGCACGCTCAGGGGGGTTTTTGATTAAACATTTGGGGCGCGGCTTTAAAAGGGAGGCCATTTAAACTCCCCAATTTCCCTCTTTTACCCAATTTTTTTCATTGGGGAACCTGCAAAATCATCCGGGTTGGAGCGGATCAGGGGGGCTCTCAATCCGGGGCGCCATGGGAAAAACCCCCAAATAAAGGGGAAGAAAAAAACAAAAAAGGGACCGCCCAATTTTTGCGCCAGCTTTCCCTTTTACACCCGGAAACAACAAAATTTGCAAAAATTTAGGGTCGTGCGCTTTGAGAAGGAGAGGTTCGGGGGGCGTGGCTTACCGCCGAAGAAAAATGGACGCTGATTTCCCGCTCTCCCGACCCAAAACTGAACAGGGCCCCGGGGACAATCCCGATTCACCTG